>JAODAL010041195.1:0-36138 GCA_025379985.1 Phyllomedusa bahiana
TGGGGTTGAAAAACACGTTTGGGGCCGAAGGGCAGTTTTTAAATAGATTTGGGGTTAGAGGGGAATTTTAATCAGACGATGTACTCAAAGAGGGGAAAATAGGGGCATATTGGTGGCATCAGGACAAAGGAACAGTTATCTGAGAAGGCCAAAAACCCCTTTTTTTCATGCTTCGCCAAGGTGGGGAGGATAAATTGAAGCCTGACATAAGAGAGTGCAGCAGGAGAGGTTGTGTTATAAGGTGTCAGCAAGGTTTCTGTTAGACCAGTGAAGGATAATTGAGGCTGACAGGTTGTGCGAGATGAAGAGGTCATGGATGAAGGGAAGATTGTTGCACACAGAACGTGCATTCCAAAGAGCTCCAGAAAGAGGAGTCAGAATGGCGGAGGTGAGAGGAATGGGTTTTAGCTTTATGGGGTTACAGGAGTTTGTGTTCGTTGGTCTGTAAAAGGAGAGTGAAACAACAGTGGTGGCCCGGGATTAGGAGATATGTCCCCAGTAGCAAGGAAAAGCAGGAAGAGTGTAATTAGATGTGAGCAGGATAGTGCATTAACGAGTTGTGTGGAGAAGAGGAAAGTCTGAATGCTGTGGAAGAGATGAATGGTGAAGGTCAGATAATGAGGGTAAATCAGTCAGGAAGATAAGGAAACTACTGCCCAGTATAGATGTCTGAGGGTAGCAAAGGAGTTTTAAGAAAGGAGCAGTGATTATAAATGTACAGTAGAGCATATTGGGTACTTGTGTTAGTAGAAATGTTAGTAGTTAGGAGAAAACATTAGTGTTTTCCTTAAAAGCATTCATTGTTCATTCCTGGTTCAATTCTGGTATTAATTTGGCATCACAATTTATGTCATCACACTTCATCGAATCACCCGAATGACAAATATTATTGTTATTCTGTATATCAAAAACACAATCAGGTGATTGCATAGTGTTGTCCCATAGTGGGACATAAAAAAGAGTTTTAAAAAATAAAATGAGCACAAAACCCTTATTTCCTCAATAAAAACACTTTATTTTTTAAAAACGCATAAACATATAAAAACACACATACAAGGTTTTTCTGCGTTCGTAATGCTACAATCTCTAAAATTATTATGTTATTTAATCCAATAAACACTGCAAGTAAATAATTAATTAAAAAAAGATGCCAGAATTTTATTTTTTGTTCATCCAGCTTCCCAAAAACTGAAAAAAAGGATAAAAAGGTGAACAAAGTAAGGTACCAAAGGAAAAGTCGATTTATCCTGCAAATAAAAATCCTTCAGAGCTTCATCACATGGCTCTATAAAAAGAAAAATAAGTTATGACACAGAGAATATTGTGACAGAAATAATGTGATTTTTTAAAAGCATTTTAAAGTGGAAAACATAATTTAATCACAGAATCCTCTCAAAGGGTGTAGTCCCCTTTCTTCATCTGGTATACTTGATTACTTATAGTGTTGTCCAGCAAAAGAAAATTCATTTTAAATAAGTCCAGGGTGGGAAAACTAGAAAAAATGGTTATGCTTACCCACCTGTCCCCGGTTATTGCCCTTTACGTAGAAATATGAAGAGCTGTTGTCAGGGGAAAAGGGGGACAAAGCTGAAGTTTTGCTCCAGAGCCCATGAGTCCTTAGCTACTCCCCTTTATCAGTCAGATGGGTAATATCATTCCAGTTTCCAAAGGGGTGTGTTCTTGCACATACTGACTCACACAAATGCAATACTGTCCTGGGACTCCCCCCCCCCCTTCCAATCAGTAACACCCTAATCACTGCTATAGAACCACCTACAGGCTAACCAGGAAGAGACAGGAAGCATAAATCTAAAGCTGCTTTTAACTCTATAAAGCAACATGATACAGAAGAAAGCAGAGGGGGCACACAATAGTGAAGTATGTAACCACAGGTGTAGTGTGGACAAAATAAAAAGGTGTGCTCACCTTATGTTGTTGTGCTAATAATGTAGAGGTACAACTCTCGTAATCACTTACAAGGCTCTCCTTCCGAGCCCGCAGCACGGCAGCCACAGGTCCCTGTATAAAAAAGTGCCAGTCCAGCAATGATGGATGAGAATTCAGGATGCAGAGGAGAAAAATAACGACCCAGCGCTCATGGAGACAGCAGTCCACAGATGAAGCACCGGTATACGGTGTGAAACGCATAAAGTCTTTTAATTGTGTTTTAAGGTGTTTTTAATTTTGTGAAGGTTACACTCCTTTGCATTTTTAAAAATAAAAGACACTGTTTATAATACACCATATCTCCACATTCCTGCTGGAGTGCTGTCTCCACGAGCGCTGGGTCATTATTTTTCTCCTCTGCATCCTGTAAAACAACATGGTGAGACCCCACCCCTTTAATTATTGCTCCTTTGAGTTTCCTGTCATTATCTGGTGGTGCGCTTTCTCATTTTACTACGGGACCGAATGAATTCTAGTTATGTCTCTGGTTCTAACAAAGGTGTTAGTTTTGGCTAGAGCAATAGATGAGTAGATAATAGGAGCAGGTTTATACATGGACCCTAGTCTAAGTATGCTATGTGTGCTTGCTGAGTTGAGCAAATATAGTCCTCCAGAGCCTGCAAAATGTCCAGAATATCTGACTATGGGGGCAACTTCCTGTTCCACGTTTCAGAAAGAAGAGCAGATCTGAAGCACAAACTGCTACTCTTATAAATGAAACACTATGCACTCAAGAAGAATAGAGACATCAGCCACTGCTGGCTTTCTCAATGTGTCATGTAGTCATAAAGAACATTGGGAAAGTCGCTGTTAGCCTTATCTACTTTAAAAGTATTTTCCTGTTTGCTATTTGGAAAACTTTTTGTCAAGTAAATTATCAAAAGATTCTACAAAAGGTATTTTAGTACAATGGCTCATAGACTAAACACATTATTGTATTAGAAGCTACTGTGTGACACCAGGAGCAAAATGTAGTGAAATGTTCCATCTTTAAATGCGTTCCCGAATAAATTGCACAATTTAAGACATCACCGTTATGTCAAGAAGAAACAGTATGTTAGCCTTTTTCATATGATTTGCTGTTATGCTCTTCTATTAGTTGAGTGTTTATTATGACCTGTTATTTGTTTGTCTACAACTAGAAAAAAATGCTTTTCCGGCATTAAAATAATTCACCAAATGATTCACAGAGAAGAAAATGTGCTCAGTCTCTTAGTGTGACAGATGTTTTAAAAGAGCAGGAGAAATGCAAGTACCATCTGGATGACTTGTCACTTCTGCAGATGGAAAATTGTGAGTTGATATTATCTATTAGTTGAAGAGTGTAAATCTGTTATAAGCTCTAAATAACATAATGCTAAATATCAAGCAGCGTTGGTGACAAAAACAATAAAAAAACAACAAAATCTGTTGACGTGATTGGAATTGGGATTTCTCGGCCAATTAAAAATATAGTTTAAAAAGAATAATAGAGACAGGATAGAAAATAAGTTATTTTATTTTTTGTATGGAAAGTAATTGAGGCTGACAGCTAAGAAGTAACTTTTGCCCACACACAATGGAAGGCACCATTTTATAGAATAAGTGAGTAATTATGAGCAACCAAATATAAAAGAAGTCATGAAGTCATTTTGGTTTACATTGTTTAAAACCCTTTGAAATCAAAAGTTTCATGATTTTTCTAGTACACGCCCATGTCAAATCAATGGTTGGCCAAATATACAGTTTCATAACATTAAACCCACTGGTCTAAAACTGTGTATGTTCTCCTTGTGGAGTCCAAACAGCTTTGACCCAATAAGACATGGATTCCATAAGACATTGAAAGGTGTCCTGTGGTATCTAGTACCAAGAAAACAGCATAAAAATTTGATGTCCTGATAGTTGTGAGGTAGGACCTCCATGGATCAGACTTGTCCTTCTAGCATATCTCAAAGATGGTAGATTTTAATCAGATTTGTAAAATTTGGAGGCCAATTTAACACTTTAACCACTTTCCCATGTCCATCAGACCATTCCTAAACAATTTTTCCAGTGTGGTAGGAACATTGTTCTGCTAAAAGAAGCTAATGTCGTTAGTGAAAACCACCAACATGTTGCAGAAACTTGGTCTGCAACAGTGTTTAGTTATGTGAAACATCTCAAAGTAACACTCATATGGATGCCAGGATCCAAAATTCTTGGCATTATACTACACCCACCTGCATTCTTCCATGGTACCATCTCTACTTCAAGTAAACAATGCGCATGCCTCTGTCTGTCCAGATGATGTAAAAGAAAATCTGTTTCACTAGACCTAGCATGCCTTCTTCCAAGGTCCAATCCTGATACTCACTTGCCTTTTATAGATTAATTTGGCAGTAAAGAGGGTCAGCATGGGCACGCTGAACAGTCTGCAGTCTCATGTCACACAGCTTCTGGCTAACTTTTAAAGGTCACAAATTGCAATGCACTGTTGTAATACCCTTTTATAATAGTGAGACATTTGTGGTACTGTAGCTATTTTATGGGATTTGACTAAAAAGGCTAATCTCTGCTCCCCGTTCACATGACTGAGCTTTAGAAGCCCATTGCCCTATCACCAGTTGTCCATCTTTGGATTACTTCTGGTAGATAGTATTCACTGCATACTGTGCCCTAACACATGCCCATTTTTCCTGCTTTTAACACATCAACTTCAAAAACCAACAGTTTACTTACTGTTTAATATATCCTAACCTTTGGCAGGTGCCATTATCAAGAGATAATCATTGTTATTCACTTCACCTGTCAGTGGTTTTAATTTTATGGCTAAACCATATGACTTTTGAATAGTAAGTAAAGCATCTGGCTAACTTTTAAATAATGATTACATTCCGAAGGTTGTTCTTTATTTAATTACCCAAATCCACAAAACCGTTTTTATTAATTCCATTTTTTCATTAATTTTAAATCCGTTTTTTAAAATCTTTAAATATCCAAGATTTTTTAAAGCCAAAAAACCCTGTATTCAAAGAACCAAAAACAGAATATGTTATTTTTGGGAAAAACCCTTTTGCCAAGTCCAATTTTGGGTTCCATTGAATACTTGAAATTATATCTTTTTACACAAAGGGAAATTTTTAGTCCAACCACAGGATATTGAAAAATTGCCAAAAAATACCGCATTTCCTTCCAAATTTTCTAAATAACAGAAAAACGGTGTTGTTTTTATGACTTGGGATTGTAGGTTGCATTCGAAAACACATACCTTTTAAAAGAAATTTTTTGTTCACCACTATTAAAGGTCCAAACATTACCTTGAATATCCAAACTATAGACAAATTACTTTTTTAACGGCTTACTAAAGCTTTAGTTAATTCAGGATTTGGGGTTTTGATTATTTTAAACAGCAATTTTAAAAAGTCCCACGGGTGAAGGGTGCCAAAAAAAACTTTTGTAATCACCAAACTATTAACAGAACTGTTTTTTTAACTTTGCCATGAGTTTTTATTCAGTGTGAACTTATATTTATACACAATTTTTAACCTCAGGTTTGAAAGGTGAAAAAATCCCTTTTATAACCCAATCATCAGATAGTGTTTTTTTTAATTTCCCTACCTTGTTGTTTTCCCAATACTGGCACTTAAATTAATCCAGCAAATTTGTATCACCACGGGTTTGAAAGGTGCCAAAAATACCTTGTATCACCCGAATCTATAACAGATACGTGTTTTTTACTTTTGCCATTAAATTTGTTCATTTAGATGCTGCACTTATATCTTATACAGCAATTTATAGTCACCACAGGTGAATTGAAAGGTGCAAAAAATACCTTGTATCATCCGAATCTATAACAGTTTACGTGTTTTTTATTTTGGGGTACTGCAGCTTTGTTCATTCAGATAGCGTGCACTTATATCTTATACAGCAATTTTTATAGTCACCACAAGTGAATTAAAAAGGTGCCAAAAATACCTTGTATCATCCGAATCTATAACAGATACGGGGTTTTTGACTTTGGCGCATTGCAGCTTTGTTCATTCAGATAGCGTGCACTTATATCTTATACAGCAAATTTTATATCACCACAGTGAATTGAAAGGTGCCAAAAATCCCCTTGTATCATCCGAATCTATAACAGATACTGTTTTTTTGACTTTGGCGCACTGCAGCTTTTCATTCAGATAGCGTGCACTTATATCTTATACAGCAATTTTATAGTCACCACAGGTGAATTTGAAAGGTCCCAAAAAATACCTTGATCATCCGAATCTATAACAGATACGTGTTTTTGACTTTGGCGTACTGCAGCTTTGTTTATTCAGATAGCGTGCACTTATATCTTATACAGCAATTTTATAGTCACCACAGGTGAATTGAAAGGTCCAAAAATACCTTGTATCATCCGAATCTATAACAGATACGTGTTTTTTGCCTTTGGCGCATTGCAGCTTTGTTCATTCAGATAGCATGCACTTATATCTTATACAGCAATTTTATAGTCACCACAGGTGAATTAAAAGGGTACCAAAAACAACTTGTTTAAATACGAAAACATAACAGATACGTTTTTTTTTGCACTTTTGCCCAGTCCAGATTTTTTAAAATTTTTGAATCCACAATTTTGTTTTGATTAGAGGGATTTGAGAAATAGCTGTAAATTTGCCGTCTGTTAATAATAGACTTTCCAAAACTTTTCCCATACCTTCTCAAATTTTTATATTTCTTAACATGGAGCGAAATTCAGGTGGTAAGCGAGCAAAGAGGGGTAGCAAAAGGGAGGTAGAGGTACCAGAGAAGGTGCCCTTCCAGTGCTGGCAACAACACGCATGCCAGCGATCATCGTTGCAGGACCGTCAGGCCTGTCATCACTGGGTCAGGGCCCTGGGGAATCTAAGTAAAAACACGCCCATCTGCCTTCAGTGGTTAATGCAGACCTGCACTAGCAGTCTATCCCTTTCCTCGCCCCTCCCATTCCCGGCCACAAATGTTCATAAATCAGCATCATTGTCATCCGTCCAACATGAAGCAAGGCACCCAAATGTCAACTCGTGTACCCACCACTGTGGATAATCCATTTTCTGAAGACCTCTTTGATGACAAAATGCGGTTGGGGTCAGAAGGCATGTTAAAAGATCAAGAGGATGATTTAGTCTGCTCTGACGCCCAGTTACTGTTTCCATCAAGAGAGAAAGGAAGCCGGTCAAATCGGCAAAAATCCCGGGGGGTCTGCAACGCCTTGCAGTCCCCCTTTAACTTGTAGCCCGCACTTCTGGATGCAGAATGTCAGACGACCAAGCCCCACCTGTGTTGATGATGATGATGATGACATTGCGAATCCATCCTGGTCTTTTCCCTCAGAATTTGCTTGCGAGCGCTTCATCAGTGGACGAGGAGGAAGATGATGGGGTAGTGTCAAAAACGGGTCCCCGCCACAAAAAGGAGAGGGCGGTCGCAGAAGTCCCTGATATGATTCCGCCAGCCACGGTCAGCGCAAACCCCGCTCCTAAACTTATCGCCATCAAAAAGGTCCAGGAAACCTTTTTGCAACCCTTTTGGGCCTTCCCTTTGAAAGCAAAGCCTATGTTCCACCCAAAGGCGAAATGGAAAGGGGCAACACTTGGCCAAAAAAGGCCAGACCGACGCCGGGGCCCCAACGACGTCACACCCTCTGTCTCCGCCCTTCCTCCTCCGCCACCACCAAGCGTTCCTCAGCTGCCCATGTGTCTGAGAGTCATGATCAGGGATCAGCCTCCCGCTTCAGCCTCCACCGTCGCCCAGTACCACCAGCACCACCAGAGACCCATCCTACCCCTTCTCCTCCCGCCAGTTTGATGACCGGCCGCCTACAGCGGCCAGTCTAGCAGCCAGCCTTCTGTCTACCAGGTTTGGGAGCAGAAGAAACCTTCAACCCAAACCATCCCAAAGCCAAAAACCGAATGTCGGCATTGCCATGGCCCTCCCCTGGCCCCCCCCAAAACAAGATGCCGAGCAGGCATTTCTTTGCCCAAAAAAACCTCCCTGCCCTGGCCAGACACATGTCACTAAAATTTCAAGCCGTTGTCTGCATCTGTGTCCAGAAAGTCCATCTGACCACCGACACATGGACTAGTAAGCACGGCCAAGGCCGCTATATCTCTGTGACACTCACTGGTGAGCTGGTGGATGTTCCCGGGGTGACGGTTTGGCTCTAAGCTCAGCGCACGCTCTTCAAAACTGGAGGGTGGTGCAGGGGTCTTTCCCCCAAGGTCCTCTGGGGCATCACGGCCCAGAGAAACCAAGCCGTTTTTAAATTATTCTGTCTTTGGGGACCGTCCCCACACAGGTCAGGGGCTGTGGACGGCTCTCCACAACGAACCGAGCGCTGGCTGTTGACAAGAAACCTTGTGCCAGCAAGGTGGTGTGCGATAACGGGCGAAATCTGCTGGCCGCCTTAAAGATCGGTAGGCTGGAGCATATCCCTTGCCTGGCACATGTCATGAACCTCGTCACCCCGAAATTTCTAAAGGGCACCCGGGTCTGGGCTGCCTGCTGAAGAAGGCCCCGAGGTCTGAGTTTTGCACGTCCGCCGTTCGCACCCTGCTTCGTCCCGCCTGGCTGTGTTTTCAGCGTCAGCTCGGCCTCCCCAGTTAACCGTCTCATTGTTGACGTGGCAACACGCTGGAATTCCACCCCCTCCACACTCCAGCGATTGTGGGAGCAGCGCAATCCATTACGCAGTACAATGACACATGGCCTTACAACAGCGGTGCGGACCTCGGTGTTGAGCCAAACCCAGAGTGGAGGCAGGTGAAAGAGCTCTGCACCCCCCTTGCCAGTTTTGAAGACGCCACCAAAAAGGTCAGTGCGGGCGATGCCCTTGTCAGCAAGAGAATTTTGGTGATCTTAGTTCTGGAACGATCGTTGGACACTCTGAAACATCAGGTCCCGCCAGCAACGGAGGAGGAGATGGACACAGATGCGGATACGGGGCCTTTCTCCTCCGTTGAATCCACAAGGCCCAACATTTCACAATTTTCATCTTCTTCATTAGGCAGTGGTTCTGGGTCCAGGGATAGTGCAAGGCGGCGCCTCAGCTCTCAGGGTGCATCATCTGAGGCAAGTCAGGGCTGTGTTGAAGCTGTGCCGGAGGGAAACCGGGGGAGGAGGAGGGAAAAAGTATTCCTAGACACCGATGTTACTGAGTCCCTGCCTTGGAAAGAGGTTGGCGAGAATTTGAGGCGGAGGAGGAAAAATGAGGAAGATGACTTTTTCTAGTGCCCCTCGACCCAGAGGCTTGGGAAATCAAGGCTCCATCCTTTTCACATGAGTGCTTGGAGCTCCATTTCCTCCAACATGAAACCTCGCATTAAGGCCATCAAAAAGAACAACAGTTACTGGGTGGCCACCCTCCTGGATCCCCGTACAAAACTAAACTCAGCACTTTCCTTCCACCCACCCAAATAGAGAGTAAAATGCAGGAAATGGAACCTTGCTGATTGATCAACTGGGGAACATCTGTTGCGTCTGCTTCACGTTCTTCAAATGTCACGGTGGAACAACGCCAGCACGTGACAGCAGTAAGTGCCAAGTAGCCTTTGCGGCCCGCAGCACAGCAACAGATGAGGTGGCAGAAGCCTAATGGGTGACCTCTGGCAATCTTTATTTACCACCTCACCAACGTAAAGCAATGCAGGGCACACATACAACACCCAGAGACCAGCTTAAGATCATGGGGCACGACTATCCCGCGTCTCAACAACCGATGTTTTGTATGTGTTCCGGACCCAATAGACTTCGGGTATCCAAAATGGACGAATGGCCCCCACTGGCTTCCACGCCATAAGGTGTTGTCCTGCCCAGCAGCCAGCGTCAAAATCTGAGCGGACCTTCAGCACAGCCGGGGGATCATTACAACAAACGCACCGCTTCCACAATAATGTGGATCGTTTGACTTTCATCAAAATGAATCATGCATGGAAACCTGATGATGTTGTGCCCCAATTGCCGAGGTCACCGATTAGTTGCTGGTCTACTTTACATTCCTCTCCAAACAGAAATGGTCCCCCTTGAAAAACTTATTTTTAAAAAAGATCATTTCTTCCTGCAATTTTTTTTCTCAATTCCCAACAGTTCATTTTTCTGGTTTTTTCTGTGAGGAGACTGTAAAAGACACCAAGGGTTTTGTGACAAAACCATATTCCATTTTACTCACTTCATCTTTAGAATTTTCGCCATTGTCAATGGTTTTGGGGTCGTGTTGCCTCACAATTTTTAATAGTGGCTAGAAGTCATTTTTATAATTTTTTTGGTCATGGTGCGTGAGATACAGCAATAATCGTGGCCTTTGGAACAGAACTGGCTTTTAAGTAGCATTTCCTCCCTCACAATTTTTTACAGTGGCTGAGAAGTCATAAATTTTTTAAATTTTTTGGGGGCATGTTGCTGTGAGATACAGCAATAATCATGGTCCTTTGGGAAAAGAAATGTGGCTTCTAAGTGGCATTTTCTCCTCACAAATTTTTAATAGTGGCTGAGAAGTCATATTTATAATTTTTTGGGGTCCCTGTTGCTGTGAGATACAGCTATAATTATGGTCCTTTGGAACAGAAATGTGGCTTCTAAGTGGCATTTCTCCCTCACAAATTTTTAATAGTTGCCCGAGAAGTCATATTTATAATTTTTTTGGGTCATTAGCTGTGAGATACAGCAATAATCATGTCCTTTTTAACAGAAATGTGGCTTCTAAGGGGGCATTTCTCCCTCACAATTTTTAACAGTGGCTGAGAAGTCATTTTTATAATTTTTTGGGTCATGCTGCTTTGAAATGCAGCAATACTACAGGTCTATAAAAACATTCTAAAAAATGTTGTTTCTAATAGACATTTGTTCTTCACAATTGTCAAAAGTGGGTCATGGTCATGTTTTTTAATTTTTGGGGGCATTTTGCTGTGACATGCACTATACTACAGGGCTATTATAAAAAAATGTTGTTTCTAACAGACATTTGTCTCACAATTGTCAAGAGTTGCTCAAGGGGGGAAAGGTGCTTCAGAAACAGGAATAGGTAGGACCCCTGTTAATGGACACATAAATTTCAAAATGACTTGTTTTTGCAAGATCTTTAACATAGCATCAATCCCGTTTGAGACAACCCCTTTAATACAATTAAAAAAGAGAAACAAAGACATGTGGGATTCCATCCTATTTTAAAAATGTGTTTTCTAGACTTTAAAATACTAAAAAACTTGCATGTACAAAAATAGCTGTTAAAAAAATTCCTCTGAATTGTACAAGGGAGGTACAGGAAGACAAAACCAGATGTAGGTTATTCAGAGGACATGGAGTATGGGGCACGGACAAGAACAAAGAACAGAGACAATTTCCTCCAGCACGTTGAGTAAAATTGAGAAAAAGAATGCCCAAAATAAAGGGGACCTGGGTTAACAGGAGCTTTAACCACCAGTATTTTCCAAGTGAAGCTCAATTGGTCCCCCACTCATACGGAGGGGCAAGCGCTACCCATGTCTTGACTGTGTACTGAGGAAGGCTGGAGTTCTCACACTTCCGCTTCCACACTCTGCTTTAGCACGACAGTTTTGTTGTTTTGTTATTTGCTGCGTCATCAGTGCAATTTTAAACTGTGTTGTTACTAGATGACGGACGCAGCCTGGGCTCTAACCGCACCACGTAACTCCGGACCTGGGTTTCCCCATCCTGCGGTCAGGGACAGATTATAGTCTATGTCCAGTGAAACTATCATTGGGGGGTTGGTTTGAAGACTCATTTTTCCGGCACTATTTACTTCTGGGGTCATGCAGGTTTGGGGCTCTAGCTTTGGCCCAGGACAGATTATAGTCTATGTCCAGTGAAACTAAGATGGTGGTTTAAAAGACCTTCCTTTTTACGGCACTTTTAATAGTGGGTTTCATGCAGGTTTGGGGCTCATGCTTTGGCCCAGGGACAGATATAGTCTATGTCCAGTTGTAACTATAAAATTGTGGTTGAAAGACTCGTTTTCCGGCACTTTTTAATCTGGGATCATGAGATAGTGCTCAGCACTAGTCCCCGGTGTCGAATTGCTAGGTTTCTTAACAATCGAACGTGAGGCCTTATCAACCGGTCTCTATCGGCTTAACAAACGACTGGATGTTCGCGGTGGTCGATGGCTAAAATTTATCAACTGAACTTGTCCTTGAGGCTTTAACCAATAACTGGCTTAACAGAATTGTTAGCGACTTAACAGCGCAGTAAATTATGTGGCCACCAGTGAAGGTAAAAGGGTCCCCAGTAGTCTAAACGTCCTATAGTATTAATATTATTTTTATTATTATTATTTATTTTAAAGCGCCATAGATTCAAGGGCGCTGTTATTTCGAGGGGGTTAAATTACATTACATAAGTCAAACGAGTAGAACAGTTGATAAGGGATAATGACAATTGGCTCAGACAGAGGAGTGGAGAGGACCATACCCGCGAGGGTTACAATTTTAAAGGAGGGGGGAAAGGAGACAGGAGGTGAGGGGCAGACATTGTCTAGTGGAGGAAGTTGTGACAAGTTTAGTGTAGGTTATAGGCAAGCCCTGAAGAAATGGGGTTTTAGGTTGCTTTTGAAGCTGGTGAAAGTGGAGGGAGGTCTGATGTGTTTGGGCAGTGAGTTCCAGATGGTGGGTGAAGCAAATAACGGGAGAATAGATTGTCTTGGACGGACGGTTGTTGTGAGGAAGCTGAAAAGGGTGAGAGCAGTGGAGGAAGGTCCTGTGAGGATGAGCGGGAGAGTGAGTTTGGGGGGAAGATATTTTGGAAATTAGGGCAGAGTGTATGGAAGGGGTGAGGTCATGAAAGAGCATTGTAGGTCATGGTAGGTGAGGGTTACTATACTTTTATATTCTCACAGTAGGTAGGTGTGAAGTTTATATGTCCCTTAGCAGGTTTATGGCAGGTTATTGATCCCCCAGAGTTTTATGGGCAGGTTATGGGTCCCCTAGCAGGTATCATAGGCTGGTTTTTGATCCCACAGCAGGTATATGGGCAGGTTTAACTGGGTCCCCTAGCAAGGTATATAGGCGGTTATGATCACAACACGCAGGTATAAGGGAGGTTATGGGTCACCGAGCAGGTATATAGCAGGTATGATCCAACAGCAGTATATGGGCTGGTTATGGGTCCCCCGAGCAGGTATTTAGGCGGTTATTTGATCCCCCAGCAGGTTTATGGGCAGGTTTATGGGTTCCCATAGAGGTATTATAGGCAGGTTATTGATTTCCCAGCAGGTATATGGGAGGTTATGGAATCCCTAGCAGTTATATAGGGCAGGGTTATGGATTCCCCTGTAGGTATAATAGGCCAGGTTATGGATCCCCCGTAGGTATCTAGGGGAAGGGTTTAGGTCCCCCAGCAGGTATATGGATGGTTATGGATCCCCCAGCAGGTATATTGGCAGGTTATGGATCCCCAGCAGGTATTTGGAGGTTATGGATCACCCAGTAGGTATATAGGCAGGTTTAGGTCCACCAGCTGGTATATAGATAGACTTTAATAGGCCCCACAGGCACGTGTATATTGGTAGGTTTTTAGGCCTCACAGCAATATGTAGGTTGATTATAGCTCCTACCTGCAAATATTTAAGTAGGATAATGGCCCCCTCCCTGCACAAAATAACCAGTAGATAATCGCATCCAGCCCTGCACATATAAAAGTAGATAAGAGCATCCCTCCCTGCACATAAACAGTGTGTGTGTGTACATAGAGCCCCCTCCCCAGAAGCCTCCCTATGACAGTAGTAATTGATCCCTCCTGTAATATAACAGGTGATTAATAGCTCACATCCCTGCTCTCTCTCCTTTAAACAATAGATAATAGCTCCCATACCTCTGATATGATCACTCTTATGTCAGTAGATAATTAGCCACACCACATGTACACCGCGACACATATAACAGATAGATAATAGCCTCCCTCTAGAACACAATAACAGAAGTGAATAGCCCCACCTCCCTGCACATTAGCAAGTATAGTGTAAGTAGATAATTGCCCCCCACTCCTGCACATTTTACAATTGATAATAGCTCCTCTCCCCCCCCATATACCCCTCGCCACCACATATAACACGTAGGTAATAGCCCCCCTCCCTGCCTCTCAACATGTCTATAACAATAGATAACGTGCCCTATGGTGCTCCCTACACCCCGGCAACCTCCTACTACCCACAACTTAGATAATAGCCCCCCTCATTTCTGGACTACCGATGAACTCCCTAGTATGTGTGTAACTGTACCACCTGTGTCTCCATCTAGGCCCCCTCCCTGAACATATGAAAATAGATATAGGCCCCCTGCATCAATTTAAACAGTAGATATAGACCCTCCACTGTGTCTATGACGCCAAACTATAACAGTAGATAATAGCCCCCCCTCCATGCACTTACTGTATGACAGTAGATATTGCCACCCTCCCTGCACATTTTACAGTAGTTAATAGCCCCCCCTGCACATCTTGATAGAGTAGTATGGATAATAGCCACCATTCCACTGCACATTTTGGGACTGTAGATACATAGCACCCTAATGCACTATAACAGCTTGTTAATAGCCCCTCCCTGCACATATAACAGTAGATTAATAGGCCACCTGGGCACATGATAAAAGTAGTTAATGGGCCCCCGCTGCACATATAACGGTAGATAATTAGGCCCCCCCTGCACATATGACAGTAGATAATAGCCCCCTCCTGCACACATATTAACAGGTTGATTATAGCCCCCCCATCCTGAACATATGGGACAGTATGATAATAGCCCCTGACATAAAACAGTAGATAATAGCCCCCCCATGCACAATATAACAATAGATAATAAGCCACCTCCCCATGCACATATTAAAATGATAATAGCCCATCACTGCAACCCCCATTTTTGTTTTTTTTTAAAATACAGTAGATAATAGGGGGGGGGGGGGGGGGGCCCCTGCACATTAACGTAGATAATAGCCCCCTCCCTTGAAATATAACCATAGATAATAGCCCCCCCTCCATGCACATATATCACGAGATATTAGGCCCCCCCCTGCACATATGAATTAGTAATAGGGCCCCTCCCTGCATATATAACTATAGATAATAGACAACCTCCCTGCTCATATGACAGGAGATTAAATAGGCCCCCCTTACCATGAACATAATTAAACAGTAGATAGAATTGGCCACCCTGCACATATAACAGTAGATACTAGCCACCTCCCGGCACATTCTACACAATAGTAATAGCCCCCTCCCAGCACATATAACCAATAGATAATAGGCCCCCCCTGCTCATTTATACAGTAGATATATAGCCCCCCCATCCCTGCATATAACATGATATAAGCCCCCTGCACATATGACAGTAGATAATAGCCCCCTCCTGCACCTATGACAGTAGATAATGGCCCCCCCTCACTGCAAATCATAACAGTAGATAATAGGCCCACCTGCAACATATAACAGTAGATAATAGCCCCCCTCACTGCACAATTAACAAATAGATTAATTAGACCCCCTCCTTTTTGGGGGGGGGGGCACATATAAACAATAGATAATAGGCCCCAACTGAAATATAACAGTAGTTGATAATTGCCCCCCATCCCTGAAATAATAAACAATAGATAATAGGCCCCCCCCTGCAACATATAACAGTAAGATATAGCCCCCTCCTGCCACATATAACAATAGATTAATAGGCCCCCCCTGCACATATAACACAAGATAATAGCCCACCTCCCTGCACATATAACAATAGATAATAGTCCACCCCCTGACATATGACAGTAGATAATAGGCCCCAGCATTGAATAGAGCTAAAGGGGTAAAAGTAATATCTGGACAGCACTTACCTGACCGAGCTTCCACGCAGCTGTCGCTGCTCCCAGGGTTTTTCTTCAGCGGTGTGTGTCAACCAGGACACGCGCCGCGGCAGCGTGATGACGCGCACACCGCCACGTGCACTCGGCGCGCACAGTAAGCCGCATCCTGAACTGCGGCCAAAGATTACTCCGCGGAAGCTCTTCGGCTCCGCTGGAAGCACACTAACTTGTATGTGCATCCAGAGGACGCCACTTTCAGTTAGTCCGCCCACCGCTCGCCGTCGACAAGGTACTATGCCACTAAGCCGATAGACTTACGACTGGTAGCGGCTTTGGGACCCTAACGATCCGCGGCTGGGCGGCGGATAGCGCGGCCGCGGGGGACTCTCTGCACAGGGAACATGGACAACGCCATACTGTACACATAGCTCTATACTACAGAGAATAGGCTCTGACAGGAGCTGACACCGACCATATGTACAAATTAGCTATATAATAAAGAGAATAGTGGCTCTGCTCTGGAGCCGTTATGCTATCTATAATACATGTAAAAAAACTTTGAGACTCTCGGTTACATATTTTTGATCAAAAGAGTTTAAGCTGCCACGATTTCAAAGTGATCTAAAATCGGGCAAGTCCTATCCTATCTTTATCTCTCAATGGAGCCAATCAGGCTCTTGCTGGGACAACCGCTCACCATTATTCAGAGAGAAAAAATAAAAAAAACACGCCAACCTGCAATGATGCCCTTTTATGACAGGCTTGTGAGAGTGGGCGATGGCGGCGGTATGGTGTGTGTACATGTATAATTACATGTTGTTGCAGCCAGCCCTGCAAGGGCACCCAGGTTTTGATACGTTTCTTTCAGAAATTGTTTTTTGTGTGAGTAACATACTTTTACTTGGTGGTGTACATTGATTTTTAACTTTATTGGGAAGGAAGGGGTGCTTCCATTTTAGGGTTTATGTCCGCACACTCTCAAACACGGCTGTATAAGAAGGCCAACTGCCTTTCGCGTTTGTGTGTTTTTTATTTTTACTTCTGAATAATGGAGGTCTGGTGACCCAGGGAGGAAGGCCTGATGGCTCGATTGAGAGGTAAAGATAGGATAGGACTGCCGATTTTGAAGTCAGTTGAAAGTGTGGGCGCTCTCTTAATCATCTTTTGATCAAAATATTTGTGAAACCGAGGAGTCTCCAAATGTTTTTCATGTATGATAGTCAGCACTGGAGGCTGACACCGCCCAATACTGTTTACATCATAGCTCTATACTACAGAGATAGTGCTAAGAACAAGAAACCTGACTCCGCCAAAAACCGTATACACATAGCTCTATCCTTACAGAGTAAAGTGCTCAGCAAGGAAACATGACCACCGCTACAAGTTCACATAGCTCTATTCTACAGAGGGGAATAGTGCTCAGCCAGAGCCTATCACCGCCCAAACTGTTACTCATAGCTCTATACTACAGAGATTAAGTGCTCAGCACAGGAGGCCCTGACACCGCCCAAACTGTACTATTAGCTCTATAATGCAGAGCAATAGCTGATCTGCACAGGAGCCTGGACACCGCCAAACTGTTCACTTAGCTCTATACTACGAGAATAGTGCTCAGCACAGGTGGCTGACACCGCCAATATGTTTACACATAGACTCTATACTACAGAGAATAGTGCCAGCACAGGAAGCATGACACCGCTCAAAACCGTCACATAGCTTCTATTACTATAGAGAATTTGATGCTCAACACTCGCGTGCCTGGACACCACCAAACTGTACCACATAGCTTATACTGAGAGAATATTGCTCAGCACAGGAGCCTGGACACGCCCAACCTCCCAAACTTGTAAAAATAGATCTATACTACAGAGGGAATAGTGATCTGCACGGAGCCTGACACCGCCAAAATGTACAAAATAGCTCTATCTTACAGAGAATTGTACTCAGCACTGGTACTGATCCGCCAACCGTACACATAGTCTATTACTACAGAGAATAGTGCTCAGCACAGGAAGCCTGACCACGCCCAAACTGTAACACATTAGCTCTATCTACTGCAGGATTAGTGCACAGCACAGAAGCTTGACACCGCCAAACTGTACACATTAGCTCTTTACTATAGAGTTAGTGCCTCTCAGCACAGGAGCTGTACACCGCCAAACTGTACACATAGCTCTATACTAAGAGAATAGTGTCAGCACATGAGCCTGACACGCCAAACTGTAAACATAGCTCTATACTACAGAGGTCAATAGTGCTCAGCACAGGAACCTGGATGGACACCGCCAAAACTGTACACATAGCTCTATATAAGGACTATGCTCAGCACAGGAAACCTGACACCGCCAAAAACCGTACACATAGCTCTATACTACCGAAATAGTGCCTCAGACAGGAGCGACCACCGCCTCAAAAACTGTTTAACATAGCACTTTTACTACAGAGAATAGGCTTAGCACAGGTGCCTAACACCGGCCAATCTGTTCAACATAGCTCTATACTGCAGAGATTAGTGCTCAGCAATGGAGCTGACACCGCCACCAACTGTACACATAGATCTATACTGCAGAGAATAGTGCTCTGGAACCAGGAGCTGACACCGCCAAAAACTGTACACTTAGCTCTATACTACAGGAGAATAGTTGGGCTCAGCACAGATGCATGACACCGCCAAATGTACACATTGCGCTTTACTACAGAGAATAGTGCTAAGAACAGGGAGCCTGACACCGCCAAACCGTACACAAAAGCTCTTTACAACAGAGAATAGTGCTTGCCAGGAAGCTGACACCGCCCAACTGTACACATAGCTCTTATATGCAGAGATAGTGCTAAGCACAGGAGCCTGACACCGCCAAACTGTACACATAGCTCTTACTACAGAGAATTAGTTGCCTTAGCCAGGAACCTGACACGCCATACTGTAAACATTGCTCTATACTGAAGAGAATAAGTGCTCAGCACAAAAACCACCATGGACACACCAAAACTGTACACATAGCTCTTTTTACTAAGAGAAGATTAGTGCTCGCACAGGAGCCTGACACCGCACAAACCGTTACAATAGATCTATACTGCTAGAGAAAATAGTGCTCAGCACAGGAACCGACACCGCCAAACTGTACAATTGCTCTATTCTGCAGAGAATTAGTGCTCAGCACAGGAGCATGACCCGCAAAACTATTACACATAGCTCTATACTACAGAGAATAGTGCTCCAGACACAGAAGCTGACCCGCCAAACTGTTACACATAGCTCTATACTGCAGAGCAATCAGTATCAGCCACAGAATCCTGAAACACCGCCAATCGTACACATAGCTCTATACTACAGAGTATAGTGCTCACCACAGGAGCCTGACACCGCCAAAACCGTACACATTAGCTTTACAACAGAGGAATAGTGCTCAGGCACAGGATCCTGACACGCCAAACTGTACTACAACATAGCTCTTTTCTGCAGGTGATTTAGTGTCAGCACCAGGAGCTGACACCGCCCAAACTGTACACTTGCTATATACTGAAGAGAATAGTGCTGCACAGGAGTCCTGGCACGCCCAAAAACCGTAAACATAGCTCTTTACAACAGAGAATAGTGCTCCAGCACAGGAGCCTGACACCGCCAACTGTACACATAGCTCTATTCTGCAGAGAATAGTGCTCAGGCACAGGAGCCTGGAGGACCACCGCCAAATGTAACTTAGCTATATAATGCAGAGAATAGTGTCAGTATGGAGCCATGACACGCCAAATGTAATATTGCCTCTATACTATAGAGAATAGTGCTCTGCACAGGGAACCTGACAACGCCAAAACTGTACACATAGCTATATTACTGCAGAGAATAGTGGCTTTCAGCACAGGAATCCTGACACCGCACCAATCTGTACACATAGCTTTTTCTACAATGAGAATTAGTGCTACTGCAACAACAACTGAAACCACCAAAACTTGTACTCATAGCTCTATTTACTACAGAGAATAGTGCTCTGCTCAGGGAGCCTGTCTCCGCAAAAACGTACACATAGCTCTATAATAAGAGAATAGTGCTCTGCAGGTTTGGTCTTGCTGCGTTCCAGGTCCACCCCCCCCCAATAAAGGGTATTCAATTCCAGTTCAAGTAAAAAATGATGGTCAAATCATATGCCTTCTGGCCACATTTTATTTGTCGGTACTGTGGTTACAAGACATGGCTTAGTGAATGGTCTGTGTTTTTTTTATGTGGCTTTTTTAAACCTAAGTGTGTTGCCTAGATATGTAGCAGGTTTCCCTTTTGACTGTTGTGGATGTTAATTCCAGTTCTCAGCCTGTTTGGGTGTATAATGAATGTGTTTGTTCATCTCCCATAGTATTTAATGAGTTACATCTGGATTAATCGGTTATGACTTTACCGATAAATCGTCTAGATAAACTGCGATATGACTTTCGAAACGATGACGTAGTCATATTGTATCGCTCATCACTACAGATGACTAACCATTGATCCCTGTTATTCCTGATCCATGCGTTTATACACTAAGAAAAATTTCTAGGCACCACATTGTTGTTATCTTAAAGGAGTTAGCTGGGCTTTCAAATATTGATAGTCTATCCTAAGGACCGCCGCCAAGAACTACGGTTTCTTTGTTGTTTGGGGCCGTTTCGACAGCTTATTTTAGCGCGGATTGGAAAAGCCGTACTTGCGCGCCGGATTTGCGCTTGAAGTACGGCTCCAATCCGTCGCAGAAGTAAGTACGGTTAATCCACAGTTTCATAGAGAACAGTGGATTCCGTCGCTTCCCCGCTCGGCGGGAATCGCGGGCGGGGGAGGAAAAGTGGACATGCCATTATAAGGCTGGTAATACGCGAAGTGGATAAATGCGTCTACTGGGGCCGGCGGCAAGGTGGCCCCCACCTTATTCAAGCCGGGGTGCGAGCGCAATCCGGATGCAAGTTAGGCTTGAATAACCCGTGTGAACACGGCCTTTATGTCTGTGTGTACTTGCCCATGCTGTACTTTTCACAGCTAAATGTTGTAGTTGTATCCAATTCAAGTGAATGCTTAAATTAGTTATTTTACCAGTGTGGTGTGCGGCAACAAGTAGAAGAGAGTGCAGGCTGCTCACCTGTTTTAACTTCGTTTCTTTAATTGAGCAACCTGCAGGTAATGCTCTAATAAGCTTTGTACTGCTGCCAACAAAGTAACAGGACACCCCAGATGGTATCTCCAGTACCTGGAAGTGTTGCATGGAAACTAAACAGATTTGAAAAAAATTGTACAATTTCTATCGGTGGAAAGGAAGGACTCCACAAGAAATCATTGCTTGACTTCAGTGCCAAGTGGATTAGCTTACTAAGCAGGAACCAGAAAGCTGCATAGAAGTGCCCCATGCACAAAGGATTACTGAAGACCAGTTACAACTAGGCTTAGCTGTGTGAGACTTTGTTTGAACCAACTATGAACTCAAATTGGATAAAGTGGTACAGGAAGTACTAAACCATCAACAAGAAGAGCATAATCAAATGAATGAAATGGTCCAGGGGGCAAATTCTGAGAGACCAAATGGTCTCTGGGCTGTCAATGTGACTTGTACAGGGGTACAACCATTTAGCATAGTGTCTAATCAGGCAGGGCCAAAGCTGAAGACAAAGTAAAATAAGCAGAAGACCAAGGAAAAACCCAGGGAAAATAACAAGTTTGAGGTCTTTGTTCCTGTGTCCAAATGAAGGAGAGCCAAGTTGTGTTATTTGTCAAGACTATCCAGAAAGAAATGGTACTGGAGGAGAAAAAAATTGGTACTAAGCCCATGTGCCGATACTTCACATACTTCATTCTGTGGTCCCTCTATAGCTAGAAACTGCCTCTTACAAAAAAGCAAAGACTAAAGCTTGTGCAATGTTTCCAGAGGGGTTAACATTTCATTGTGGCCAAAATGTTACAATAAAAAACTTGTTATTAGTCAGAAGGTCAGCCACTTATGGCACGCTGCATTGATATCAATGTGGTCAACATGTCCCTGATAACCACATAATATAAAATGTATTTGATACAAATCAGAATTCTTGAGAGGGGAGTACAGCTGCTAAGTGATCCATAGTGTGTTCCCTGGATTTGGGGCAACAAGATACATTGTAATCCAAAAGTGAGTGTCGGAATACGTTTTGGATTGGACTGTAGTAAGTCACTGTATCTGACCAAGAAATGAAGGCATATAAACAGATGCGTTAGGGCAGTGATGGTGAACCTTTTTGAGACTGAGTGCCCAAACTGCAACCGAAAATCCCCTTATTTATTGCAAAGTGCTGACATCGCAATTTAACCTGAATACTGTGGTTCTGAACGCGTGGAGATGTCAGAGGTAACGTCAGGAGTCGGGTTGCAGCATAGTTAATATAAGGGATGTGACAGCTCCCAGGATGTTGCTTGTGGTATGGCCACTGCATCCTTCATACTGACAGGGCCGCCATCAGAAATTTCAGAGCCCCATACAGCTGAAGCGTTCCACCCCCACTCCCCACCACATACCTTGCCCCCACCCTCCATATTTACACCACACAATGACCATATAGTGGTAGATACAGTGCAGTTACATTTAGTGACTCACAGGAGACGTCTTGTCTGATGAGTCGTTCACTTTCCCTTTTCTGCTCCATCTGGTCCAAACCGCCATGATGACTTCTCCCTGCGAAAACTCATCCCTGCAGAATTACAACACAAATGCCTAACTTTTCCTATCTGTGCCTCTTTCCCCCAATATACCAACTCCCCATCCATAGTGCTCCAAATAAGTACTCCCTTGGTGGCCTTGTAGTAAGGTCGGGCCCCATTAAGTAGTTATATATGGCTCTTGGTAGGTAAATAGGTATAGAGCTCTCACTCCTGTAGATAGGTATATAGGGCCCCCAGTAGGACCCTCCCTCTCACTGTGCAGGGCCCCTTTAACAGTCCCTCTGTGGCCCACTCACATGCCTGGGCCTGCACAGGGGCCTGCACAATGAGAAGGAGGGTCCAGCCCCACCAGAAAACTATATTTTAATTTTAAAGACCAACCTGAGGCCTGTTCTGTGTAGACATTCTTAGTTGCGGAGATGGGCTCTTCCATCCACAAGTCAGGGCCTCACTGCCTTTAGTAGCGATGTAGGGCCCTTGCAAGCCCTTCACTTGTGGGTGGGAAATAACCCATGTCTGAAATTAAGAATATCTCAGAGGCCTTGCCAGGAGCCTCACACACCTCGGGAGCTATGCCAGAGCCTCAGAGGCATTCACAGGCACTTGTGGTGGGGAACCTTCACGAGGCTCAGTTTGGGGGCCTCAGGTTGGGGACTATTCAGAGGGGCTCAGGGTGGAAGCTAGTCACATGGGCTCAGGGTGGAGGCCTCTGATTGGAGGCCCATCACAGGGGCTCAGCATTGGGGCCTCAGTTTGAGGGCACTTCATTGGGGGCCACAGGGTAGGGGCCCTTCAGTGGGGCTCAGGGTGGAGCTACAGTTTGGGGGCCCTAATTAATAATATAAATAAGGGTCTGCACTGTGTGAGGGAGAGCCCAGCCTCCGAGTCACAGCGCAATAGGTTTTCACAGAGAACAGGCACTGAGACCTGTTCTTTCTTTAACATTTATTGCTGGACTTTGACTGGCGCTGGACTCTCCCCTTTCTCTGTCCACAGGCTTTCATGTATGAAAGGCAGGATGTCATGACAATTTAAGTCAGTGAGGCCCTGCCTCACTGGGTAAGGCCTCACTGATTTGTCAAACCCGTGGACAGAGAGAGGGGAGGGTCTGGTGTCAGTCACAGTCCTGCAATAAGTGTTAAAGAAAGAACAGGTTTCAGTGCCTGTTCTCTGTGGAAACCTATTGCGCTGTGACTTGGAGGCCGGGCTCTCCCTCACAGAACGCAGACCCTTATTTTCATTAGTAGCTATAGTAAGGCCAGCGAGCTGGCAGCCCGGGACTCCGAGCACCACCTCTGGCACGTGTGCCATAGGTTCACCACCGCTGCGTTAGAGGATCCAGATAGTGGAAGCAGGGGAATAGTGAGAACTTTTAAAGTTATATTGTAAAAAAGACTTTAGCATTATGCATTTAATTAATTTTTTTTTATTCTGAAATCCCTTTTAACTAATGCACAAGGGCAGACCTTAAAGCTTTTGCACAATGCTGCTTTCTCACAAAAGTGATGACTTTTTCCTAACATTTTTCAGATTGCAGAGCTTCAATCATAGAAGCCTGGGAACAGATGTGGAGGTTAAATCTTCCTAACTGTATATTTCTGCTGACCATGAAGAGTTTTGGTTCTCTGATCTATTTCAATACAGTCCATTTGAAGTAGAAGCTGGATCTGATTTCCCATGGACCTGCTCTCTCTCCAAGTTTACAAAGCCTTAAACTGACAGCCTGGATACCGAGAAATGTCTCTTGACAAATAAAAACATTGCAATGAAGGTTGCGGATTTTCGACTTCTAAAAATGCTTAAATTCCCAGATTTTTTTGATAATAATTCAATACTGCATAAGAAACAAATATAAATGTCAAATTAATCCCCAGCGAGTTACAATTGAGAACATTTTTGTTACATGTCTTTCAAGAGAAGCATATGGCTCAAGGACAATTTGCATCAAACTAACAATATTTTGGTTGAATATAATTACAAAGGTCTAAGATTGGGAAAGCTCTTGCTTCTTTTTTTAGCGATGAATTCAAATGCAAATATATACTTTTGTCAATATACCATGAAAAAAGTGTCACGTCTTAGATTCTATTCACATAACATTTGCGAACTATATAAGAAGAAAATGTTTACATTTGACAAAAAAGTCCAAAAGCAACATACAATGTACCCAAAGGATACATTTAATATTTTAACCCTTCTCCAATACAGATATTGTTGGCAGCTGTATTTTTGTTTGTTTCCCTCCCTACCTTCCAAGAGGTATAACTATTTTATTTTCCATCGACTTAGCCATATGAGAGCTTGTTTTCTGCAGGACATGTTTGTATTTTTTAATGGTACCAATTAATATATATTGGTAAACGAAAGAAATATATTTGTGGGGTGAAATGGAAAAAATACATAAGCACAATAAATTATTTGTTGTCGTTTTTACTTAGTTAACTGTGGTGTATGGTACCTTTATTTCTTTGCTATGTTTCACTTCTTTGAAAAGAGTAAAAAGCTTTGAAAAAAAAATTGCATTTTATCACCAATTTCTGAGATCAATAACTTTTTTTGGTTCCATCAAGGGTCCCTTGTGGTTTTGGTAGTTTTTCTTTCTGGCATCCAACATTTAGGAGAAATAAGGTTGTATTTTATTAGTTCATCAATCATTTTTTGTTTAATCTTTTTATATAATAGGAGGAAGGTGGAAAAGGAGGGTGTTCTTTTGACTTTTTATACTTTTCTGTTGTGTGTTTTTAAAAACCTACAGTTTTTACTTATTTTTTTCATCTTCCTTGAGTATTTGACCATCAGGGGATGTGATCACTTGTATAATACAATACAAGACTAATGTATTACAGCATTAGTGCATACATACTGCATTTATTTTATGCCAGGGACAGAGTGTGGAAAAATAGTACCTGACCTGCTTGTTATATGCTGTTCCAAAATACATGCTGCTTTTTTTTCAGCAATGAAATAAATCTTTATTGAAAAAAGAGAATAACAACCATGTAAAAACATGAGGAATAACAAGAAAAGAAAGCCATAAACAGAAGAGGCCATATTACATAGGTATTACTAAATTAGGTCAGGTAAAGTATCATACATGCATATTAAAGTTATTACACATATGCTACATATTGCAAATTTTACTAACGGTTACAGTAAGTAAAAGAGCATTTATTTGCTAAGTTATAGAATTTCGCACAGAGTCAACCAGTACAACGTCTAGAATTCGTCCATGGCAGCTATTTAAGTTTGGTTTTAACTATCTCATGTGGAGGCACAATAAGGCAAGTTTCAGAATAGTATTGAGCATTAACTCTATTTACAACTTCAACAATAGAAGGAGTAATTGGTGATTTCCAATGAATTGCAACCTTAAATCTAGCTGCGGTTAGGGTATGGTATAGGACTGTTTGGAACTGGTAAGGGACCTTGTGGAATGAAATGTCTAATAAAGCTAGGGCGGGTGTTAGATATACAGTAGCCTCCGGAATAGGATTTTTTGAAGCAACAATTCTACTTCCTTCAGAAAGGCTGAATGATTGGACAGTCCTACCACATGTGCAGAAGGGAACCTCTATTACCGCACTGTCTCTGACAAAGGTGAGAGTAGCTGGGAGAAATGTGGGATAGGCAAGCCGGAGTGAGGTACCAGCGAAAGCGAATCTTCCTAGCTAACTCCATATGGTTTGCACATTTAGAATCATTAGAGTCATGACAGTCTGATGGGGAGTATGTGCGCCCCAACTCTCGCTCCCAGTTCACAGCATACTCCGGTTTCTGAGCAACTTCATCGACAAAAAGAGATTGGTATGCTGCTGTTAAAGGCTTGAGATATTTAGGGTTGTTCCAGAGTAGGCCATGGAATTAAAAGGAGGCACCGGGTGGCGCCAGCCAAACACAGGATTGGACTGCATGTCTAATTTGGAGAAATACAAAAAATAGATTCCGAGGAATTTTAAATTGTGAAGAAAGATCTTCAAAAGATTTAAAGCAATCTAAGGGGTATAAGTCACCTATTGACTTAATGCCAGCTTTAATCCAATACGTATTCGGTATATCTGGCGCCATCCTGAAGAGTATGGAAAGAGGGCATTTGGACCTATTCACATAAATCTTACGACGTGTGACCATGTATTTCCACCACACCTGTGCTGCATGAGATAATGTTAAAAGATGGAATTGTACGTCATTATGCCCACATGCCATAGCCAATAAATGATCTTTAATAGATCCTTTAGGGTTGGTAGAATTCTCAATATCCAACCAGTGTTGGGAGTCAGGGAAGTTCTAGAATAAGGACAAAGGCTCTAAAATAGAGGCTATATTACTATGTACTATGTTGAAGTCGCCGCATACCACCAAGTGCCCCTTAAGGACCCTCTTAGCCTTAGAGATAACTTTGGATAAGAAAGAAAGTTGGTGCCCATTTGGGGCATAAAGTCCTACTAAGGTGTACATAGCCGAGTTCAACGTGCATTGTAAAATAATATACCTGCCTCCCAGGTCTATAATGGACCGAATATGCGAAAAAGCCATAGGATCTTTTATAAAGTGTAACGGTCTGAAGGTGGATCCACTGGACCACCGCAGGCGATGGCGTAAGCCCACACCAGGGAGTTGAATCTAAGTAGGTCCCGGTATTCACCAGAACCCGCCGCAAAGTGGGATGGTCTTGCTGCGGCGGGAGTCTACCGGGTTTTCCCGGCGGGGCTTGCCTGCGGGCGCCAAAGGGGTAGGCGGGGTTTGGAATCGGCAGGCCTATATTCGGGGACAGGCAGGGGGTTTGCAGGCGGGCTCGGTTCAAAAAAGAGAAGGCAAAGGGGTCGGGGCTGGCGGCAAGGTTCAAGGTCGGAAACAAGCCGAGGTTCGGTACACGGTAACAAAAAAAAATACTAGGAAGGCTTTTCTCCAATGGGAAAACACCAAGGACCGGGAAAGGGCCGCCAGGAAAGGGGCCGGGACTTAAATAGGAGCATGCCCGGCAATCCCAAAATTACCTGGCCTCCCCTTTAAATTTCAAACTGCCGGTGCTGCGCACCCTGGGTGGGCACGCCGGGAAAAGGAGACAGGCTGACAGGAGCGTGGCCAGTAATGAACGCCGGGGGGAGGGGGGGGGGAGGGGACCGAACCCGACGTGCGGGACGGGCTTCGTTTGGGTAGGAGCACGGGGCGCCTGCGCCCGGGCAGGGTCGCGGGGGCTCCGTGACGTACCCCCCCCTCCCCTTGGTTCCCCCCCCGGGGCCCCCCTTTCTTACGGGAATTGGGGGAATCTTGATGGGGCTGCGGTTCAAGATATTCTCCTCCGGCTCCCAAGACCTCTTCGGGAGGAACCCCTTCCATCCACTAAAAATATCTTTTTCCCTGTTCTCCTCAACCCAAATTTCTTGAAATCGAAACATTGGGCACATCTGCCACAGAGGAAAGGGGAAACCCCCTTTTGGGAAAAGCAAAATTTAAGGGCCCAGGGGTTTCAAAAGGGAGACATAAACAGTTGGGACTTATAGTAGAAAGGGGGCGGATTTTGTGGGTCCCGGGTTGATGAGTGATGACCCAAAGGGTCCCGGGAAAGGGGGGTCCCATTTTTGTGAAAGACATCTTCAGGCGGACAATCAGCCGAAGCCACCCTTGCCCGGGGGAAAAAAACGGAGGGGGAATTCTTTTTTTTTGTCCCTTGAGTCTTCATGCGCTCTGAAGGCGGAGCGAGACTAGGGGCCCCGGGGGCCCAGATCCCTTCATTTTTGCACTAGTGCTCCGCCCCCGGGACCTGGAGTGGTTTGCAGGGGGAGGGAGGGCGGGATGCGGGCCATCCCAAAATGTAAATGGGGGACCCCCGCGGACTCAGCTCCAGGATTTAAAAAGAACTCCGCCCTTGGCAGAAAGTTGGGACAAATCATTTTCCCGTGCCGAACAAATGGCGAAGGTAACACCCAAGCCCGGGTTTGACCCCCCCACCTCCGTTCGTCGTGGGTGGTAGGCAGAAGAGAATCGAGCTTCACCTGAATTTGGAACACGGGGCCGCCAAAACCCGGAGACAAACGAACCCCCGGTCCAAAACTTTTGCTGAGGGGTCCTGTCGGAAACACATGAAGGAGAATAGCCCGCCAATGGGGGCAACGGCAGGGCCTGGCAAGGGGACAAAATGCGCCACTTTGAGAACCAGTGACACCCAAATGGGGTTTCCCAAACGACGGAGGAAATCGTTATAATCCATGGAAATTTTTTCCAAAGGGTTGGTTGGGAGGGGAAATGGCTTGTAGACCTCCCGCTGGGGCATGGCGTCTTTTTGCGGGACGGGAGTAAAAGACGAAACAAGTCCTTAACATCTTTTAAAGTTCGGCCACCAATAGAACCCGGGATATCAGGTGGAAGGTTTTCTTCCGGCCCGGGTGCCCGGGTCACCAAAAAGCAATTTTCCGATTTTAAGATCTCTGCGGAGAGCAGGAGCACAAAAGTCCTTCCAGCGGAACCTTTCCCCGGAGGTCCCTGAGTGCTGAAAAAAATTTGGGGAGGAAATGTGTTCAGGAGAAAGAAAATTTAAACCCACCAGTCGGAGCAGGGGAGAGGGCTCACTTTAAATTTTCTTCCTGCAGGCCTGAAGGGCCCGGAAAAAAAAACCGGAAAAAGAAAGCGACGACCCCCCTGGGTGTAAAGCCCCTGAGGGGCGAAGAAAATTGGAGGTTTTTTGTGGTCCAATAATATGGATGGGGAAACGGCACTCCCACAAAACCCCAATTCCTCCAGGCCAGTTTTAAAAGGCCAGAAGCTCCGGTCCCCAACGTGAAATTTCCTCTGGGCCCCGACAAATTTTGGAAAAGAAGCCACATTACATCTTCCCCGGGGGCCCTTTTTGTGTAAAAAACTGCCCCGGCTCCACAGAGGGCCCCCTTACACTTGAAGGGTTTCGCGGGATCCGCGGCAAGGAAGATCCGTAGAGAAGGGGGGACTAGCCTCGAAAACCCCTTTGGGCCTCGAGGGGCCATGCGTGGTTGGCTTGTTTTTTGGAAAAGGGCCCTATCAAGCCCCCAGCGTAGAAAGTGGGGGGATAAATTTGGGCGGTAGTATTAAAAACCCCAAGAAACGCTGTATGCCCGCAGACCGACGAGCGGCCACTGCAACACGGCTGACAGTTTTGCTGGATCCATCCAGGCCTTGGTCAAAAAAGACGTAACCAGAAGGGGGAGGCTGTTGGGGAAGAGGCATTTCCCCTAGTTTGGGAACAGATGGTTCTCCCGGGAGAGCTTCAACACCGGGCAAACATGACTTGGGGGGGTCTGAGGTCGGGAAAACACCGGGAGTCACAGGTAAACCCCCCGCAGAGAAAGGGGGGTTTCTCGAGACTCTTCCAGATCCTGATAGACGGCGGGCACTTTACACATCCAAGGGCTCCCAGGTACTCAAGTCCCCCTCCCTGTGTTAAAGGGCCGTTTTCCTTCATTGCCCTTGCGGATTCGGCCCAAGTTGTAGGCCCCTTTTAAAATCCAACTTGGAAAGATCATTGTGCCCCGCAGGCGGGCAAATATTCTTGACAAAGGGAAAGGGGAAGGTTTTTCCCCCTTTTGTCCGACCCCGGTAGTTATCGGGCCGTAAGGTCCGTCCTTCTTTTTACAAAAAAACCCCCACCCGCGGGAGACGAGGACTTCCGGATGAACCCCTTTTCCCGAGATTTCCGGATGACTCAGACATGGCTTGGGGCTCGGAACCGCAGGGGTAACCCCCCCCGGGAGGACTGAAAAATGGAAAAAATCGATCGGGAATCGTGGACAATGCGGGGAAACTCTCGGCTTTCTCTCGGAGAACCGTCGCATACTCCCGATAATCGGCGGCAGCCCGGGCAAAGGCTCCGAAGGGGGCAGCGAAGAAAGGGGAAAACAAGGGGGAGGGGGCCACCAAACAAAGCCCCTACAGTTGGGCCCCAACGAACACCTCTCCCAAAGTCCAGCCCCGAAGGGAGGGGTGGGGCCGCACCCTGGGGTCCGAAAGGACCCCCGACGAAAAGGGGCAACCATAGAAGGAGAACTTTTTATGTACGCCCCCAGTGAGGGACAGGGTTGGGGGGACAAACGGATGGTGTCGTAAGCAGCTCCCCCCGAGATGAGGACAAACGGGTTTTTTTCCCAAGCGGGCCACGGAAAACCGATATGCTCACTAGAACTGGTGAATGAATTCCCGGGCCCGGCCCGATCCCGAAACGCCGGAACCTGGAACAGGTCCCCTCTCTGAGACAACCCGCACAGCATCCAAAAGGGGGAGAGGAGGTTTTTCACCAGGGAAAACCTCCCCACAAATCCAATGCGGGGAGTTTCCTGCAGGCTTGGGCACCTGGGCAATTTCCTCCGGGGAATGCCTGGGTGCCCCAGTAGGGCACAAGTTCCTTTGTTTTGCGGGCCAACTCTTGCCGAGAGAAACCCGATCAAACCTGCATGGGCTCCTCGGTGGGTTTGGGGGGCTGACGCAGGGGGCCTCGGAACAAAACCGGTGCCAGGGAGGAAAAACCGCGAGGTTGGCTGACGAAGTTCTTGCCCAAGTTCCTCCCCCCTTTAAAGAAGCGTACGTCGATGCGGGGCCAACCATCAGGCATGGGGAAATGGGAGGTCCAGCGGGCCCAAACGTCCTTAACCCGGGTTGAGCGCCCTTTTTTGAAGGTGGGGCACAGAGCGGCCCCTTTTCCCGACAGTTAAGGGGCCCGATGGGAATTGCACCGCTAGTCTTCACAGACGACCCCCTGGCTAGGTTTAGGAGGGCTGCTCAGCGGAGGATGCACGAACTGGTTCCTCGAAACATTGCGGAACTCACTGGGAAAAGACTGAAGATCCGCCGTCACAGGGTCGTTCCCGTCCCCCAGAGGTTACCCAAGCCAGGGCCCCCGGGGAGGAGGTGACCCCCAAAGCCACTTTCGCCGTTCGGACAGGAATGATCACCATCAGCTCCAGTGCTGACATTGGGTGGTGAACCCCCTGCGAGTTTCGGTTCTCCGTCGAACTTAGCTGGGAGCACAGCCAAGCTTGGGACCCCCCGGACCACAGGAACCGTAGGCCCCGGGCAAACCCCGGAATGGTGAGGGTTTCTGCCGCGGATGACGATTGCGCAACATGGGGATTAGTGGGTAAGTTGCCTGCGCCTGTTGCCGAGTTGCTGTGACTGGCGACAAAACGGCTCAGTCCGCCAACTGGGTAACGGCACCCGGGGGGGGATCCAGGCCGGATCCCACTGTAACGGCGGGGGGTGGATCCCCTGGCCCCAAAGCAGGCATGGGTTTTAAGCCCACACCGGGGGTGGAATCAAGTAGGTCCCGGATTCACCAAAGCCCACCCCAAACGAATGGTCTTGCTGCGGGGGGAGTCTACCAGGTCACTTCCCCCTGGCGGGGCTTGCCTGCGGGGGGGCCAAGGGTGGCGAGGTACGGAATCGGCAGGGAGGCTTGTATGGGACGGGAGGGGGTCAGGACAGGCGGCTTGGTTCGTAAATGGACAGCAGAGGCGGGGTGGCGAAAGGTTCGTGGTCGTAAACGTAAGCTCGAGGTTCGGTACACGGTAGACAGGAATAGACAATATAGGAAGGCTTTCTTCATGGGAAATACACCAAGGACCCGGCGAGGGGCGCCAGGAAGAGGCCGGACTTAAATAGGAGCAGTGCCCGGCAATGACCAATTACCGGCGCTCTGCCCCTTTAAATTTCAAACTGCCGGCGCGCGCGCCCTAGGGGCGGAGCTACGCACCGGGAGACGGAGACAGGCTGAGCAGGCGCGTGGCCGGGTAAGTGAATGCTGGCGGGGACAGGGGGTGAGTGGACCCCGAACCCGACATGCGGGATGGGGCTCCGCTTGGTGTAGGAGCACGGACGCGCCTGCGACCCGGGCCAGTGGTCGTAGGGGCGTCCGTGACATAAAGATTGATACTCCAGCCTTTTTAAAATCTCGAGCCGAGTGGAACTATGGTGAAGTCTGCAGGTATCTTTTTTTAATAGATGTGTCTCCTGGACGCACACCACATCTGCCCGAAACCTCAGAACATCCCTCCACAAAAGCGAGCGCTTAAATGGGGAACTAAGACCGTTAGTATTCAAAGACATAAATTTGATACTCATTCTTGGTCAATCAAAAAAAAAGTACAGATGTTGTGCATGCTGATAATATTCACCATATAAATACCCAGCTGTAAAAATATTATGGTTAGACGCAATATGGCAACAGAAAAACAAACTGTTAATAATAAAAACAGTAGCTAAGGCAGACATTAAAACTGTCAAGAGCAAGTGCAACTTATTGGAGTTTCTGTAATAACGGAAAGCAAAATTGGGGCAAGTCTTCGCCTATATTTTGGGAAAAGAATGAGATTAGGTAAAAAAACTGCGGACTTAGAAGAGTCCTGAACATAGGAGAATAAGCAACTGCAGTACAAGTATACATGTTCAGTCATTAGAGCGAGTGGATCGGTTGTGTTTTTCCGACCAGAGCGGGGTGATAGCTTCGGGTCTGGATCTAGGTTTTTTCAAAGGGGTGGAGTTAGGTGAAGAGAGCAGGTCCCAAGATGAGAGAACTTCTCTTGCATGAGATGGGGTAGTGCATATAGTTGTAGTGCCGTCCTTGGTTATGATTAACTTCACAGGAAATCCCCAGTGGTAAGCAATGTTATGATCACGTAGAACTTTAGTGAAGGGTGCGAATTCTCTACGTTTAATCATTGTTCCAGCCGACAGGTCAGGAAATATTGAGATGGTAGCAAATCACGTAGGAAGGGGAGGATGAGTTAGTAACGCTTTCAGGAAAGAGTCTTTGATCTTGAAAAAGAGGATTCTGGCAATGACGTCACGAGGTATTGAGGGAGCCAAGTGCCTTGATTTTGGTAAGCGGTGGATGTGATCGATCATAAGCGCTAATTATGACGCCGCCGGGAGCACAATCGCAAGCAGGTTAGTCAGGAAAGGGGACAATTCTTCAGACGACAGCGATTCTGGAACACCTCTTATGCATATATTGTTTCTTCTGGAGCTATCTTCCAGATCAAGCAGCTTGGAAGACAGCCGCTGTACCTCTTCCTCCAATTCCACGTTTGCATCTATCAAAAGATTAATGGAGGTGTTGAATTCTGCCATTTTCTTCTCAATGTGGTTGGTCCTGGAGACTAGGGACTGGATATCTTTTTTTATTTATTTCATCTTCTGTTTGAAATCATTCTGCAGACTATCTCAGAATGATGTGAAGAGCCTCTGCATAGTGGCTTCCATTGAAGAAGGATGGTCAGATGCATCATGCGATTCCATATCCACCAACCCAGGACGAGACGGCGAGGATGATAAATGAGAAAATGTATTTTGGTCATCCATAGGTGGATGCGCAGGGGAGGTATGTTGAAAGAATTCAGGGAGCTTTGCAAGCTTTGATTTCTGATTCTTTTTTCTGCGCTTCTCATTTTTTTCCCGTTTAATAAAGGTAGACATGTAACAGCAGCTGTGAGAGCTGCAAAAAAAAATTTTTTTCCCTCCCTCTTTCCCTTCTCCTCTTCTGCTCTCCTCCACTCACTCTCAAATTTTGATTTTGCAACAGAGAAGCTCAGGAGTTGTAAAATATAAGTCGGCTTGAAGTAAGCGCTAATAAAGGGCTCACAGTTCCAGTGCTTGACACTAACTGCAGGCAGAAAAGTGGATAGGGACCCACTAGATGAGCTAGATTGAGATGACAAATGAAGTATATTAGAAAAACTGAAGGTATTCAGAAGGACTTCCCATGCAAAGTAGCTGTTGAAAGGTATGTTGAAAGAATTCAGGGAGCTTTGCAAGCTTTGATTTCTGATTCTTTTTTTGCTGCGCTTCTCATTTTTTTCCCTTTTAATAAAGGTAGACATGAAACAGCAGCTGTGAGAGCTGCAAAAAGATTTTTTTTTCCCTCCCTCTTTCCCTTTCTCTTCTGCTCTCCTCCACTCACTCTCTATGTTGATGTGCAACAGAGAAGCTCAGGAGTTGTAAAATATAAGTCGGCTTGAAGTAAGCGCTAATAAAGGGCTCACAGTTCCAGTGCTTGACACTAACTGCAGGCAGAAAAGTGGATAGGGACCCACTAGATGAGCTAGATTGAGATGACAAATGAAGTATATTAGAAAAACTGAAGGTATTTAGAAGGACTCCCCATGCAAAGTAGCTGTTCGAGTTGAACAGGAACGATTTGTATGTTCTTTATATGTGCTGCTACTGCTGCAGTTCACAAGTTGGCTACGTGCCAGACTCTAACCAGAGGAGGGAGATAGCAGGTTGTAGTGCAGGGAAGGGCCAGGTAGGCAAATGAGAGCGGCAGACAGTATCCCTTTCAGTGCTGCAACTTATAGCCGAGTTCTTAGGTGGCAGTGCTGTCTCTACTAATGTGCAGGGTATTGGGCAAAGCAAAACTGCATCCACAATGCACTTTCATTTATGTCCCCAGCCCCAACAACAGACTTATCTGGCGTGAGTTTGTTCTTCACAGGCTCCAGGTCAATTTCCGCAGGCCTCCGCCGTTTATATGCCTCACAGGGCACCTCCTCATTTTTCAGTAGGCTCCGACCGAGGTCCACGCTGTCCCACGAGTCACCACTGGCAGTATGCAGGAAGGTGCCTCTGATCTGTGCTCCCGCACTTAACCGTGTGTCCAGGCACTCCTCTCCTCCTCCTGTCTAGGCCGTGGCTGATGCAGGGCTCTCACTCACGTCCCGGTTAAAATCTCCGGGTCCGTTCTGTTCCTGAGTGGCGCGGGGATGTTCCGCTGTCCTGCCTTGCTGTTGTCAGCGCGGTGTAAGGCTTAGTTGAGCCGCTTCAATGATTTTCCGTCAGAGCTCCTAAATCAAGCGACCGGCGCCATTGCCAGCCGGCCACACCCCCAATACATGCTGCTCTTTAATGGAGTGAAATAAAGGAACAAGATTTAATTTTTTTTGAAAAGCAGGGTATCAAATCTTAATACCTTATTCCTTCAAGTTATTGCTGGGACCAGCAGCAGAGGCTACTGGTGATGCTCTGAAATAAAAACTGAGGTTTGATACTTAAAAATATGGTTTCAACAGGTAAAATATGTTCCCAGCGTGGGGTTCAGCCATCATCTGAGATGTGTTCCACTTTCTTCCTTGCCCCAGGAACCAGAAAATCCTTTACAATGTGTTAGGTGTTTTCTGAAATGTCTTCCTTTTATTTTATAACTGTTATTACATATATGTTTGACCTTCTATTTTATTTTTGTATTTTTTGTAAGCACTGAAACCTTCTGTCTATTAAAGCTTAAAATTTAATAAGTTTGGTCCTTATATGCTCTAAAAATCCATAGCCTTGATCAGAGTGTTTAACCCTATGAATGCCAGTCAGCGGTGTTTATGGGTGATGGAGATCCTTTACTTTCAGTTTTAGAAAGGTGGTGGCAGTGTGTGTTTTGGGGTATGATTTATGCTAAATTTGCCACCTGAGTGGAAGGTGAGTGCAAAATTGAGTGAGTGGATATAGATTAACCCCTTGCAGTAGCACCTGCATCACGGATACCTTTAACTCCTTAACGACCGCCCACCGACTTTAGATGTCGCTGCAGACACCGGAGTTTGCGGAGCCCGGCACCGCAATTGCGCTGGTATCGGGGCTGTACTACACAGCCCTGATCCCAGAGCATCCCCTACGTGCACCGGGCAGTGGCAGAAAGCTCCGCAATCCGGTGCTTTAACCCTTTGATTGCGGCGGTGCGTTACCGCAGCGCAATTAAGGGTTCCCGCCTGTCGGTGATCGGATCACCCGCTCACCCCACAAGTCAGGGAACGGCTG
>JAODAL010041196.1:0-36137 GCA_025379985.1 Phyllomedusa bahiana
TTTTTTGTACTAGGGGCAATTATAGTATTATATTTTGTACTAGGGGCAATATTATAGTGTTAACCCCTTTCATGGGGGAAGTATTATAATAAAAATTTTGTACTGGGGAGCAGTTTATGGTTAGTATTTTCTTGTACATAGGAGGGGATTATAGTAGTTATATTCTTGTAAAAAAGGGGGGGGGGATTTATAGTTTTTCTTGTCATAGTGGCAGTTTTATGTATTATATTCTTTTTCAAGGGGGCATAATAGTATTATATTCTTTACAAAAGGACATTGTTGTAGTAGTTTTTTTTTGGTCCAGTAGGATGTATTTTGAACCCCACTTTTTTCATTCTAAATATTTTACAACGATTGTTTTTACCCCAGATACTATTTCTCCCGTAATGTCTGATTTGGGGCCAACTTTCCATGGCTTAGAGGGGGGAAAACATTTGCTGTTAAGTTTCTCAGGATAAATGCAAAAAATCAATTCCATGTAGTGACAGCTCAACACCTTTACCCAGTCTAAAATACTTAAACATAAAAAGATAACATAAAAGTCTCAGACTTTCACCCTGGTTTAAATTGTAGACACCCCCGATGTTTTTCCCGGGCTTTTAGTCATAAAATCTGTTTCAGAAACTGAGAAGTTTTTAATTTTCCCCTCTGGCACAGATCTGTGTAGAAACTGTTACCTGGGAAAAGCGCTCCCCAAGCGGCAGGAAGCCAAACCCAGAAAAGGGAATAAGAGGGGGAGACGTGCTGGCGGAAACATTGCGGAGATGGGGGGTTTACCGATGAGGGTCCCCGGGGAACAAAAACCCTTTCTCAAACATCGCCCGGGGATAAGAAAAGTCAATTATCATCTCCATGTGAATAAAATCTTAGGGTTTTGATCATTGCCTTTGCATCAAAAAAGCCCTAAGTTTTTAAAAAAATTTTAGCATTCTAGGAAAAGGGTTCCCACTCTATTTTGCAGATTTGAAAAACGTAATTTTCAAAGATCACAATGTCATTTGGAACAAAGGTAAAAAAAATATTAGGAAATTTCCAACTTTTTACATTTCGGGTTAAATCCCTGTAAGTGCAGCAAATTCCCACCGGGCCCGCCTTTGGTTTTTTATGAGCCCGGGGCCTTTCAGAACACCTCCCCATACATGTTTTGAGAGTTTCCCTGGGGGTTTTTGGGCCGGCACACTCGCTTAGCCCCTAAAAAAAACCAGTTGAACACACAAGCCGATATCCCTTTTTTCGTGGTCGGCTATAGCAAAAATAACCTCCCAGATGGGACTTAGCCAAATTTCAAAACCCCTGTTAATTGGGGAAATAGTGTTTTAATAGCGCTTTGAGTGAATGTCCCCTTGAACTCGGGTTTTTTTTTTTAAACGAATAGATCAGGTTCAGAAGGAAAACATGGAACCCCCCGGTGGTCTCCCCTTTTTGGGGGAGGTCGGGCTCTTTTCAGGGAGAAAAGAGAAATCCCCCAAAGCAAGAAAATTTATACGTCACTTGTAGCTGTAGTTTTAACCCGCCCCATAAAACCCTGGCTCCCGAATAACCTATATGGGCCCCAAAAATAAATCCCTTTTGGGGGGGCCCCCAAAAATTCCCCCTCTGGTGGGCCCCAAGAACCAACCCCCCCACTGGTGGGGCCCAAGAAATCAATTTCATTTTTGGCCCCAAGAATAAACTCCTTTGTTGGGGCCCCAAAAATCAACTCCACTGGGGGGGCCCCAAGAATCAATTCCAGGGTGGCCCCAAGAATAAAAAAAATCCATTGGGGGTACCCCAGGGGAGAAAAAACTCCACTGGTGGGGCCCAAGTTCAACCCCACTGGGGGGCCCCAAGTACAACTCCCACTGGGGCCCCCCAAATACAGCTCCACTTACAAATATACCCCTTCCCCCAGTGCACCACGAAATGATCCAAACCTTTTTTTTTTTCCTGATAAGATAACCCCCCAAAAAACCCTATGATGTCTTTCTTTACATTGAACTGTATTATAAGCAGTATGCAATACCTCAGTAGCTCCCCCTGGGGTGGCGGCAGGCGCATTTTTTCGTGTTGTCATTTTGTGCAGGGGATTCTAAAAACATGAAGCTTCAACACTTTAAAAGAAACGTGGGGAAAAAAATATTTATCAGACCCCAATTGTGCAAAATTCCCCCATTAAAAAGATGAAGGGCCCGAACTGAATCAAAGGGCGACCTAAAATATAGAGACAAAATGAGAAAAAAACCCGAAAATCACATTGCCGATTTGGGAAAAATTTATTTTGAAATTTGGTAAACGTAAGACTGTCATGTTGCCCGCAACCAATTAATTCAGCTTTCATTTTCCCAGCCACTATATGAAATGAAACGAACTCTGATTGGTTGCTGTGACAACATAGACAGTCTTATTGCTAGACGCTTCATACAGGGGCCCAACCACCCGTGAAACACAATTTCAGTCGCAAAAGAAAAAAATTTTCAAACCTTTTTTTGTTTAATTTTTTGACAAACGTTTAAATTTCTGGTAAAATGTATCAGCTGGGTCCGGGCTGTGTGGACAATACTGGGTGACAAATGGAACATTGTTTAAACAACTTCTGCTGTGAACTAGATGGATACTTTTTGGGTAAAAAACCCTTCTGCTGTAAAACTAGACTGGATACATTTTCAAACCCTTTTCTGCGGGAAACTAGATGGAACAGGAGAAAAACCTTCTGCTTAACTGACTGGAAAATTTTTTGGGGGCAATTGCTTGAGAGCAGCTCACATCCCCCCACTGTAGGGGGGAAAAATTAGATTATAAAAAACGCCATTGTTTGATCCCTGACACATGAAGGTGTTGAGTGGGGTTGTTTTATTGGGATTTTTGCATTGTGCAATCCCCCAAGTTTTTTGTTATTTTCCCCGCAGCTGGGGTAACAGGGATTAAACTAAGTGCAGTTTTTTTCATCTAACTTTTCCCCTAGCAGTGGGGGGGTGTAGCTCTTTTTCAGCAAATTAGCTGCACCCGTCAATTTTTTCCCAGGTGCAAATGTGCTAGAGATGCCTGCTGCTGGGTCCATACATTTTAACAAACCTTCCCCTTTTTTTGGGGAACTAGATAATTCATGGGGGAATTTTTCAAGGCGTTGCGCCAAAATTCTGGCTCAATTTGCGCCAAAAAACAGCTTTTTCCCCCATTTTCTGTGTGTTTTTGACAGTTTCAGATTCTTTCGCCTTGTCTGACAAAGGGGCGTTTTGGTTTTGGGGAAAGGGGGGTGGCTTAAATGCACCCGAAAATGCAAACCCCAAATTTTTTCCAGTTTCTGGGGGTAAAAGTAACCCAACTTAATTGTGATACAAAATTAGACTAGACAATTCCCAACCTGCACTAGATTTAACCCAAAACTATGAAAAAATGTGGCCCTTTAAGACTTTCCCAGTCTAAAGTTTTAAAACAGTCCCAAAAAATTTAAAACACTAATTTATAAATTTTGCCCCAAATTTTTTTAAAAAACCTTTCTTGCTTGGAAAGTGAAAAATTCCAATGATTTGCATTGTGTAACAAAACCCCTTTGCGTGAACTAACTGGATACCCTTGTGGGAACCCAAAAATTTTCTTGGCTAAAACTTGAGAAACCCGCTGGAAAAAAACAATGTGTACCCAAACCTTTGCTTGAACTAGACTGGATACCTTTTGTAGCAAACCTTGTGCGTGAAAAAGACTGGAAAACATTGTTTAAAAACCCTTTTGCTGGGAACTAAAAACCCGGAAACATGTGTAACAAACCTTTTTGCTGTTTAACTAAACTGGATACTTGTTTTTAACAAACCCTTTTTTGCTTTGAACTAGACTGGATTTTTAGCAAATTTTTAAAAATGGAAGGTTTAAAAACCTTTTTGCCCGTGAACTAACTGGATTTCATTGGGGTATCACTGACGTAACATTGTGTTGTAAAAACTCACAGCGAGGCATTACCCAACCCCCCCTTGGGGGTAAACAGACCCAAATCCATCCCCATCAGCAAGTAACAAAGGCCCCTGTTTCGGGGCAAATTTTTTAGGCTTTTTTTGTGCTGTATAAAACAAATTTGGGCCCCGTTGGGGCTCCTAGCACATACAATTTTCCCTATCCTCCCTAAAAATCCCCCAAAATTTTCCATTGGGGGACCAAAAACTGGCATGGGGCACGTTTTTTTTCCAAAAGAAATGAAAAAGCAAAAAAATTTTAAGCATATGTTGGGGGCACTTTTTCATTATTTTTAAAAGGGGCCCCTTTACAATTTACAGGGTTTTCCCCCCAAACGCAGTTTCCCCATTGATACTTTTGGGGGGGGACCAAAAGAGCCCATTGACTTCAATAGGGCAAAATTTGTTTTTCAATGGGAAAAGGTTTTGTTCCCTTTCTGGTGAAGGTTTTCCCCGGTTTTTTTGGGACCGGATAGGAAAGCCAAACATGAAATAAAACTTTGGAAATGTTAGAGAATACAACATTTCCCAGAGGCCCTTTTCTTGAAGCCTTTTTTGGGCCCCATTTCACAAAGTAAATAACCCCCCATTTTTAACCATGTGCCAGTTACAATCTGCTGTCTCCTTATGTGGCGGGAAGGGCTTTTTGGGCCCCCTTTAGATTTGCAGGGCCCGGTACGTTTTGCTCCCTTTTCTGCCCCCTCTTTTTTGCAAAAAACCCCTGTTTTATTTGAGAAACCGTAAATAGAGGGGCATAGCTGCTCCCGGGAGGGAGAGAGCCTTACTCCCCTTGAAAAATATAAAGTCGAAATTTCGGGTTTCCCTCTTTTTTACAGGGGGGACCCTCGGGGGTCGGGGTGCACGGCTTTACTTTGTATAGTTTTGCCTTCAAGCAAAAAAGGCCCTTTTGTTTTCCCGGCAGCACTCCGAAAAAAAAACAAGAAGAAAAGAAATTTTGATGGAAATAGCGCGGTTTTCCCACTCCCACAACACGGGGAAAAACTCGGCCATTTCTTTTCCCATGGATTTTAAAAGTTTTTTGGGAAAAGTGCAGGCGAAAAAGGGGGCGGTCCTTTTTCATGGTCCCTAAGTCCCAAACCCAAACACAGCGGCCCCCCCCATGCTCCAATTAAAAAAAGCTCATTATCCCAAAATGGATTTTTGTCGGGGTTTTTTATTTTTAAATGGCCAAACTGAAAAATTTCTGGGGCTCAGGGATATGCAGCACGACAGTTAAATTTTTAAAGAGGGGGCTGCCGGGCCCGGTCCAGGGCAGACCAGAACTACAGAGGGCGCAGTGTAGAATTGTGGGGGGTCCAGTGTAGAATTGTGGGGGTCCAGTGTAGAACTGCGGGGGGTCCAGTGTAGAATTGTGGGGGGTCCATTTTTAAAATTTGGGGGTCCATTGTAAAAAATTTGGGGGTCCAGTGAAGAATTTGGGGGTCCAGTTAGAATTTTTCTGGTGGGGTCCAGTGTAAAAAACCTGTGGGGGCAAGTAGAATTGGGGCCAAGTAGAATTTTTGGGGGGGGCCCCGTGTAAAAACTGCAGGGGGAGGAAAAAGGGGGCCCGGCGTGAAACTCAGGGGGTTTTAGGTGGGGGTATGTAGAATTTTCCAGTGGGAAATCGGGGGGGGTAGGGTCCGTGTAGAACTGTGGGGGGGCCAATTGGGAAAAAAATTGTGGGGGGGGTTCCCCGTGTAGAATTTAGGGGGGGCCAGTGTTTGAAATTTTTGGTGGTTTTGTGAGAACCGCGGGGGGGCCATTGTGAATTTTTGTGGCGGGGGGTCCATTGGGAGAATTGGGGGGGGTCCAGGGGTATTTAAAATTGGGGGGGGGTCCCCGTGTTGAACACAGGGGGTCCAGTTTTAAAAATTGGGGGTGGGTCCCCGTATGTAAAATTTTGGGGGGCCAGTGTAGAACTCGGGGGCCATTGAAAAATTTTTGGGGGTCCGTGTAAAACTGTAGATGGGCCGGGGATAGGGAATTGGGAGGGTGACCCCAAATTTAGAACTGCAGGGGGGGGGAGGGGGAGGGCTGGTGAGAACTTTGGGGGGGGTCTGGTGTGGGAAAATTTTGGGGTCCCAGTGGGGAAATTTCAGGGGGTTTCCCGTGGCATTTGCAAAGGGGGGGGGTGGGTTTGGTTTCCCCGGTTTAAAAACTTTGGGGTTTAAAGGTGGAATTGGGGAGAAACCCAGTTTAATCTGCAGAGGGGCATGTTTAGATCGTAGGGGGCCAGTGAAGGAAATGGGAAGGGTTTTTTGGGGTGTATTTTTGGGGGGGTTCCAGTGTAAAACCGTGGGGGGGTTTCCCGTGAAAATCTGCAGGGGGGTCCAATTTTTGCACTGCTTTTTAGGGTTTTTTAAAGGGGGCCCAAATTTGAACTTTTAGGGGTCGGGGGAAAATTTGGGGGGGTCCCCGTGTAGATCCCGCAGGGGGGTTTTTTGGTGGGAGAACTGTAAGGGGTCAGGGGGAAAAACTGTTGGGGGGCCCAGTTTTTGAACTGCAGGGGGTTTTTTGTTTGGTACTGGCGAGGTTTTCCCAAAAATAGATCTGCAGGGTCATGTTTAGAACTGTAAGGGTTTCCCTTGATGAGGGCCCCCTTTTGGGATGAGGGGGGCCCTTTTAAAGGGAAATACAGAGGGCCAGTGTAAACTGGGAACCGGGAAGGAAAGGGTCGGGGGCCAAAGTGGGCCTTAAAGAAGGGGGGGGTTTCAGGGGGGGGCCAAAAGAACCCGGGGAAAATTAGATTAAACTGGTTTTGGTGGGGGGTACCGTTAGGGAAATGAAAGGGGTCCTGATGTAACACCCGCAATGGGGGGGGGTTTCAGGTAACACAGCAGGGGGGTTTCGAAGAAACACTGCAGGGGGATTCAGTTTTAACACCTTGTGCAGGGGGGCCCCCCCCATGTAAACTCGGGGGGTGAAAAGAGGGCGGGCGGGTGGGGTTCCCGTGTAAAAAACTGGGAGGGGGGCCCCGATGTAAAAAACTGCCAGGGGCTTCAGTATACAATTGTGGGGGAGTTCCCCGGGTAGAGCCGGGAGGAAAGTCTGGTGTAGAACTCTGGGGGTCCATTTTTTGTAAAATTTTCAAAAACATCATAACATTTTTCCCTACAGAAATGGGTCATGGGGCAAGTATGAGTTAATTTTCTATTTTAATTCAGTGACAATAAATTTTAAAATCTAAGAAAACCCCCCCCCATTTTAAAAATGAAAACCCAATGTTTTCCCCGGGCCTTCCTTTTTCCCACTTAAGCATAGGGCTCCTACAAAAGGGCGACAGATTTCAATTAACATTGACTTTCCCCCCTTTTTAAATTTTTAAAATTTCCAAAAGGGGGCTTTCCCAAAATTCCCAGCTTAATCAATAAAGGAGATATTAGCAGAGCGGCCGTCAGCCCTTTGTCCATATAGAATAAATTTAAACTTCTCATCTGCCAACATTTAATCTGCCCGGGGCAAGCTCTCAGGGCCCCCCCCCGGGGCCCCTGAGGGCATTAATTGTACCCAAAAATTTTCCCTTTTGGGGCCGCTTTTTGGGGAGTCCGGGGGGGTTAATATAAAAAGAGCAGCGCAGCCTGTTCCCTGACTCTGGGTGACAGCTGCACCGGCTGTTTTTCCGCAGTCCCATTTGGGCCGGAACCCCCGAATAACGGTTAAATTTGAAACCCGAATTTTTGGGGCCCCATATGACACATAGAAAGCACAAACAAAAATTTTCAGCAAACCGTCACCAAAGGAAAAAAGAGGCCCCAACCGCCTGACAATTTTTAAATTTAAAAAGGGGGCATTTTTCAAAAGCAGCCCCAGTCATTTTCCTTTCTGGGAAACCTTCAAAAAGGGTCCAATTTAATCAACATAAGGATGGGCAAAAGGCCAAGACGGGGCTGGGGGCAAGGGCGCCTTCCCCCCGCTCTCCCCCATTGGGAAATTAAAGGGCCCCCTTTTCTTAATTGACCTTTAAAAAAAACAAAAAAGAAATTTTTTTTTTTTAATATTCAAGTGACTGAAAGGGTTAAGACCTAATTTCCTCTGGGGGCGGTGGGGCTAACGTGCTCGCTGGGCAAGGTTTTTAACTTCAAGCCCCTTTTGGCCCTTGTTCAAAAAAAAGGGAAAAGGGGCCCCCCCACCCATGCAAAATGTTTATTAATAACTGGTGTCCCTTTTTCAGTTTGGGGAAAGGTCTTTTGGGCCCTCCCCATTTCTGCAGAAATCTGGTAGCGACTGCTAAACCAACGCACCCCCTACGGCCATCTTTTTTCCATTGGGGGCCCACTGGGCCCAAATTGCCCAGGGGTCCCCAAATATACCCCGGGGCCCCAAGTTTTGGTTTTGGGGATGGGCACAGGGGAATACAAGAAAACCAAAAACCCTTTGGGTCCCTTGCCTTTACTTTCTTATTTAACTGTTTGGGTTTTTAGGACAAAGGGAAAAAAAAAAAACCAAAGGTGGGGAAGGGGAAACCAAAGACTCCAAGCCCTGCCGGGTCAGCCTTGTAAAGGGTGGGCATTCCAGACATAAGTGGTGGATAATATTGGGGGGTTCTTTGGGGGGGCAGAAAGGGATGGCCAAGTGTAAAATTATGTATTCCCCCAGGGCCCCTGCAGGTGCTCTGGGCCCCGGGGCCCATAATTCGTTAAAAGGGCCCGACCCCCTAAAACTACAAAACCCCCAAAACATGATCTGCCTTTTAAAAACTTGGAGACATTTTATCACATCTGATTTCTACAAGCGGCTCCTCACCATTTTATAAGGTAAAGATTAAAATTTTTTCCAAAAATGTGTTTTCCCCCAAAAAAGCTACCCGAAAAAAAACCTAGTCAATTTTTTTTTCGTGAGAAAATAAGGCCCCCCCAAGGGCGCTTCAAGCTCCCCCCCCTGGGGAAAAATAAAAGACATTCATCGATTTTATACCTCCTACCATTTTATACAGGTAAAGATGTCAAAAAATTAACATGTTTAAGTTTTTGGTGCGGGGGGTCAAAAATTTCGGCGAAAATCCTGCAGTTGAATTGTGCCGGGTTTTCTATTTAAATCAGTGTAAAAGGTCGACAGTCACTTTACTGATTGTTTTCAAATCTGAAAAACGTCTGTAAAACCGTCTGAAAACCTTTGCCGGGGGGACCGGCCCTAATACAGAGGGGTGATTTTTTTTACAGTATGGAATATACTGGGGATAGCTATGTTTAATATACATTTTCACCTCCTTTTTAATAAAAACCCCTTTTTGTATAAAGTTCAAAAACCTTTCCCATCTAATGATAAACCTTAAAGGGTTTATCAATTTCATTTTAAAGGGCTTCAGAATAAGGGGGCAGTGAAAACAAGCAAATTTCAATTGGGATGCATTACCAAAGCTGTCTTGTTTTTCACCGTCTCCCTTATCTTCTGTTTCTGTAAACAACATGTTCCCCAGTGTCGGTCGGATCCCTCCTCCTTGCATTTCATTGGCTGACGGCTCTACTAATTAACATTCTGTCTGGCTCCCGGTCGTATTCACGGGAGCGCGCATTCCTGCCTCTCTCACTCAGAATAAGGGGCTGGCAACATTTCACTCTGCACAGCCAGCAGCTCCACAGTAACACTGCAGCTGCTTCTAACAATCAGAAAACAGAAAGAATTGTGCCTCGGGGGCCTAATGCTCCTGATGTAAGCATAGAAAGGAGACAGATCTGTGCTGCTCTGGATGAGTTCATAGAAGACTAGATATAACTGTAACAAACCCCCAGCTGTGAGGAGGACAGATCTGTTCTGTTTTGAATGTGTTCATCGAGGACTATCTGTACTGGATCCAAATGTAACAAACCTCCAGCTGTGAGAGGAGGATAGATCTGTGCTCTGAAGGTGTTCATAGAGGACTGTCTCTATTGCATACAACTGTAACAAACCCCCGTGTCAGGGCAGACTGTGCTTCTTGGATGGTTCATAAAAGATTGGATTAAATTTTAACAAACCCCCAATGTGAGGGGAGAAAAGATCATTGCTCTGAGTTCATAAAAACTGTTAGACTGACTGCAGCCCTGGTATGTAAACAGCTTTACAAATAAGACTGCTGGGGAGGGGAAAAGATACAGTGACATGTGGCTCAGACAGGGGGGGGGGGGGACACAGATTTGGGGGAAAGGAGCATGAACAGTAAGGGGGGCATGATGTCACCCCCTTCTTTAAGAAAACCCAGTGGGAGGGGAAAAACGCCCCTAATTTAAAGGGCTGAAAACTGAAATACAATGAAACAGAAAAAACTGATGAAGCGATGCACCCTTTTTTTAAACTCTGTTTCATCTTGTATACGTGTGTAATTATTTTTGGCCTGATCGTCCCTTTCCCTTGAATTTTTTAGTACTGCTGAATATCCCCTACAGTAAGGTTACGGTTCCTCTAAAAATTAAATGCCTTTTGTGGAAAGCCGACTACAAAATGGCTCAGAAATCCTTTCAAGTTGACTTGGTAAAAATGAGCCGGAAATCTCTTATCTCGCTTCTTATTCAAAGCGGAAACAACTCTTGCCCTTTCATCGTTATCCGGGGGGGCCGGGGAGCAATTAGTGATTTGGAGGGTGACTTCCTGCCATTCAGGGCAGTGACGATCTGTGGAGCTGTGGCCCCGATGATAGAAGCTGGACCCGCACTAGTGACGCGTCCCGCAATTTCACCACAAAAAGTCGAGTCTCCTTGAAATCATCGCTTATTACTCTATGTCCTGAAGTCTCAATGAAACTGCGGCCAATACTTCTACAGGAGGACTCAGCCTGCTCAAACAGCACGATGCTGCACCCAATCACTCATACAGGATAAGTGTATGTACACAGTGAAGCAACAGCAGAAAAGTGACCAGCTCTGGAGTAAATCAGGGTGTAACTCAGGGTCAGTAAAGGATAAATGAGTATGTAAACCCGGACGCACCCAAATAGTGAGCGAGTCTGGAGGTTTAAAACGGATGAACTCAGGATCAGACGGATGTAATGTAGTAATGATGACCAGCAGATAGTGAGTGCACTCGGGGGGTAATGGATGTAAATCAGGAATTTCAGGAAAAAAGAATGTTTGTAAGTGACTGCACCAGCAGAATATGAGGCGCTCTGGAGGTAATACAGGATGTAACTCAGGGTCGTCAGGAAAAGAAATGTATGTACAGTGTGCACCAGCGAATGTGAGGCAGCTCGGGAGAAAAATACGGATGTCCTCAGGATCAGTACGGGAAAAAGTAATGTAGACACAGTGACTGCACCCCAGAATGTGAGTGCGCTCGGAGTATAATAAGGATGTAACTCAGGATCATCAGGATAAAAAATTTTGTACAGTGATGCCCCAGCAAAAATAGTAGTGAGCTTGGGGAAATACGGGATTTAACTGGAGGGGTAAGGATAAGTAATGTATGTACGGTCTGCACCAGCAGAATAGTGAGTGCAGCCTGGAGTATAATACAGGATGAAAACCAGGATCGTACAGGATAAAAATGTATGTACAGTAAAGCACCAGCAGAAAATGATGCATCGGGAGTAAAATCGGGATGAATCGGTCGGTACGGGATAAGTAATTATGTAAAGGACTGCCCCGCGAATAGTGAGCGCAGCTCTGGAGGATAAAAAAAGGATGTAACCCCCGGACTACAGGATAAGTAATGGGTACACAGTGACTGCACCAGCAGAATAGTGAGCGCAGCTCTGGAGGAATACAGATGAAACTCAGGTCAGTACAGGTAAGTAAGTATGTACAGTGACTGCACCACAGAATAGTGGCGAGTCTGGGGATAATACAGGATGTAACTCGGGATCGTACAGGGGGTTAATGTATGTACACAGTACTGCACCAGCAGAATAGTGAGTGCATCTGGAGGATAATACGGAGGAAACCCGGGATCATAAGGAGAAGAAAAGAATGTACACGGGGACTGCACCAGCAAAATAGTGAGCGCAGCTCTGGGGATAAAACAGGATGTAATCGGGTGTACGGGATAAGTAATGTATGTACACAGGGGAAAGCCCCCAGCAATAGTGGTGCAGCTCTGGAGGATAATACAGGAGTAATCAGGATCATGCAGGATAAGTAATGTTTACAGTGACTGCCCAGCAGAATGTTGAGCGCAGCCTGGGGATAATCAGGATGTAATCAGGACGCACGGAAAGAATGTTGTAAAATGACTGCACCAGCAGAATAGTGAGCGCAGCACTGGAGGATAATACAGGATGTAATCGGGATCGTCAGGTAATAATGTATTTAGTGACCGCCAGGAATGTGAGTCAGCTCTGGGGATAATACGGGATGTAACTCGGGTCAGTAAGGTAATAAAGTATGTAAACAGTGACGCCCCAGCAAATGTGAGTCAGTTGGGGTAAATCGGATGTAATCGGATCAAAAGGAAAAGTAATGTTTTTACGTGACTGCCCAGCAGAATAGTGAGCGCAGCTTGGTATTACGGGATGTAACTCAGGATATACAGGATAGTAATGTATGTACCGTGACTGCCCCACAGAATGTGAGTGGCCTTGGGTAAAAAACAGGATGTAACTCAGGATCAGTACAGGATAACTAAGTATTACGGATGCTCCAGCAAAAAATGTGAGTGCAGTTGGAGGATAAACAGGTGTAATCAGGATGAGTAGGATAAGAATGTATGTCGTGTCTGCAAGCAGAATGGGAGTGCAGCCTTGGGTATAATAAGGAGTAATCTGGTCAGTACGGAAAAGTAATGTATGTACAGTGAATGCACCAGCGAATATTTGGCGCAGTCTGGAGGATAATACAGGATGTAACTCAGGCATACAGGTAAGTAATGTGTGTAACAGTGACTGCCCCAGCAGAATGGAGCGCAGCTTGGAGATAATACAGGATGTAACTCAGGATCAGTACGGGATAAGTAAGTATGTACCAGTGACTGCCCAGCAGAATAGTGAGCGCAGTTTGGGAGGATAATACGGATGTAACTCAGGATCAGTACAGGATAAGTAATGTAGTAAAGTGATGCACCACAGAATATGAGGCAGCCGGAGATAATAAGGAGGTAACTGGGATCGTACAGGAGAAGTAAAGAATGTACACAGTGCTGCCCGCAGAATTGGCGGCTTGGGGATAATCAGGATGAACTCAGGACCCGTACAGGATAAGTAATGTATGTACACAGTGACTGCACCCAATGTGAGCGCGCACGGGAGGATAAAAAAAGGATGAAACCAAGGACCCCAACGGGATAAGTAATGTTTTGTTAGTGACCGCCCCAGCAAAATAGTGAGTGCAGCGCTGGGGATAATACGGATGAAATCAGGTCAGTAAGGATAAGAAATGTATGTACCAGTGACTGCCCCGCAAATATGAGTGCGTCTGGGTTAAAACGGGATTAACTCAGGATCAGTACAGGATAAGTAAGTATGTACCGGACTGCACCACGGGATAGTGAGGCAGCTCTGGAGGTAAACAGGTTTAAACCCTGGGTAAAGTACAGGATAAGTAATGTATGTACAGTGACTGCCCACAAAATAGTGAGCCAGTCTGGAGGAAAAAAAAAGGATGTAACCGGATCAGTAAGGATAAGTAATGTATGTACATGCTGCCCACAGAATGTGAGCAAGCTCTGGAGAAAATACAGGTAACTCAGGTAGTACAGGATAAGTAATGAATGTACACAGTGATCACAGCAAAATAGTGGTGCCTCTGGAGGATAAAAAAGGATGAAACTCGGGTTTTCAGTACGGATAAGTAATTTTACACGTGAGCCCCAGCGAATGTGAGGAGCTCTGGAGGAAAAAAAGGATGAAAATCGGTCAGTACGGAAAGTAATGTATGTACGTGCTGCCCCGCAGAAAGGGGTGCCTCTGGAGGATAATACAGGATATAACTCAGGACGTACAGGAAAAGTAAGCTTTACAGTACTGCCCCAGAAAATGTGAGTGCACCCTTGGAGGAAAATACAGGATGTAATCGGACAGTACAGGATAAGTGATGTATGTACAGTGTCTGACCAGCAAAATAGTGAGCGCAGCTCTGGAGGATAAAACAGGATGTATAAGGTCCTACAGGATAAGTAATGTATGTACACAGTGACTGCACCAGCAGAATAGTGAGTCATTGCAGTAGTTTTCCATATTTGAAACCAGAGAACGATATGGGGATGTCTTCGCTGAGTGCAATGTTTCAGTCCCCTTGAAAGTATATTAAAAATTTTGCCAAACCCCCAGGTCTTGTGTTTGCTAAGTCTTCAGAACCTGCAGGATTTACAAGAGCAGCATCAGCCGTGGCGAGGTTTGCTTCTGCCGGGAGAAAAAGGTAGAAGAAAGTCTCCTGATTCGGGGTCTGTGCCGCCGGTTATTGCCAGGTGCACTGAGATGATAGCGAACACATGAAGCAGACTTATTTTTGGGGCCGGGAGATTTGAAAGAGATTTGTGGAGTTGATCTCGCGCTTGTTAACATGAAAATTCTCCTATTTCTGCTGCATGAACATTAGAGGGATTTGCAGCAGGAGGTGAAGGTGTTGACAGCAGGTAGATGTGTCGGCCGCCAGGAAATAAACACATTTTTGAGGAAATTTATCTAAATGGCTTCTGAAATGTTTCTCTTCTTTGTGTGATGTTTTGGAAGTTTCGTGTACTTGACACTGATGCAAAAGCTCTAAAACTATGTGCAGCTAAACTTCACATCCCAGCAAGCACTGACAGCCCATAATATCCGGACCTCCCAGTTACAGGTTGGGGAAGTCCCCGAATGGCCCATGATTGATGAATGTCCTAAAAAGTCCCCGGATTGGGTCTCATGTATGTAAACTCACCGGGGCCCCTTTTTTGGTACCCTGTCCAATGCTCGTTAACACTTAATTTCTAATCCCCAATCAATGGCGGAACTCAGGATTTGGGCATTAGAAGGGCCCAAGAAAATTTCCCCTGCGTTCAACTGAGCAAAGTAGGGGGAAAAAAGGGTGATTTGGGCCTTTAAACGTGGCAGGGTTGGGTTGGTCCCGAAGGGGGGTTGAGTATTTCGAAACTGTGACTCCGGGGTTTTTTCACGCAAAACCATCTCTGGGTTTACGGGGAAATGGTCCAAAAAAGAAAAAACATCCAGTGAGGGGCGTCCTTGGGCGGAAATGCCTTTTATGCCAGGGGTAAAAGGAAAGGGCAGAGGGTTCGGCTGTTTAAAAGGCAACAGTGACTCAAATACCACCCGTTAAAACCCAAGGTAGGAAAAGAGCATCTCTAACGACGTCGGCGAACTTTGAGGCAGAGGGGCTCAGAGCAGAAGCCACACCGGGTCCCATCCTTTAGCTAAGAAACGGGAAACTGAGCCTCCTTTCCCCAAGTCATCAAAATTTGGACGAGAAGTTTGGGAAAAAACTTTTTGCCTGGTTGATGAGCTGTTTCTGCTGCGACATTCATGGTAGGTCAGAATTTGGCGTCAAAAACATAAAGCTGGATCATCCCGCCTTGTATCAACGGTTCAGGCTGGTGGGGTTTGGGGTCATGGTGTTTGGGGAAAATTTTTTTGGGACTCTTTGGGCCCCTTTTGGGACCAAAATTTAACATCGTTGCAACACCTTGTGGAATCTTTCCCCGAAGAAAATTTAGGCAGTTTTTGAAGGCAAAAAGGCGGGGCCAACCCGAACTGCATGGTTACCTAATAAAATGGGGCCGGGGGAGTGTAGGGGCATCTCAAGGGAAAAAACACCGTTGGGGCAGATCCATGGAAATTTTTCTTGCTGTCAGGGCTGAGAACATGATAGGGGAAATTTTCCCCCCGAATAAACCCTTATACCCCAAAGGGTTAAGCTTTATTTATATAACACCAATGGCGCAGAGGTGGAAAATATCTATAATCTATGTTATATCATACATATTATACACTGATATTTTACCCCGAAGAACACGAAAAAACCCCTGCCCAAGGGTGTGGGAAAAAAACCCCCCGTCTCTGATCTCCCGGGGGCCCGGACTCCTCTGAAGAAACCCCCATTTTGGGGCCCCCCTTTTTTTTGACCCATGGGGGCCCGGAATCCTCTGAAAAGTCCTGGGTATTTAATCCCCGTAAGTTGGGGAAACTGTGGCCCTCATGCTCTGATCCTCGGGGGGCAGGGCTCCTCTGAAAAGCCGGGGAAACAGATCCTTTAATTTGGGAGCTGTGGTCCCCCGGTCGATGCCCAGGGCGTGGAAAAACCTCTGAAGTGTCCTTGGTTTTCAATCTTTTGGGCGTGAGGCCCATTCTCTGACCCTTGGGAAACCCCACTCCTCTGAAGGTAAAGGGTTTTATCAGATCCTGTCTGGTTGGGGGTGGGGGGCTCCATAAATTGACCCCGGGCCCGGACTCCTCTGAAGGGGTCCTGCGGTTCCCGATCCTGTATGCTGGGGACCCCCCTTTTTTGACCCCCCAGGGCATGGACTCCTCTGAAGAGTCCTGTGATATCAGATCCTGTATTTTGGGAGCTGTGGCTCCATACTCTGACCCTCGGGCCTGGACTCCTCTGAAGAGTCCTGCGGTATCAGATCCTGTATGCTGTGACCCCATGTTCTGACCCCCAGGGCCTGGACTCCTCTGAAGAGTCCTGCGGTATCAGATCCTGTAAGTTGGGAGCTGTGGCCCTCATGCTCTGACCCTTGGGGCCCGGACTCCTCTGAAGAGTCCTGTGGTATCAGATCCTGTAATTTGGGAGCTGTGGCTACATGCTCTGACTCTTGGGGCCCGGACTCCTTTGAAAAGTCCTGTGGTATCAGATCCTGTAAGTTGGGAGCTGTGGCTCCATGCTCTGACGCCCAGGGCGTGGACTTCTCTGAAGTGTCCTGTGGTGTCAGATCCTGTGACGTGAGGCCCATGCTCTGACCCTTGGGACCCAGACTCCTCTGAAGAGCCCTGTGATATCAGATCCTGTATGTTGGGAGCTGTGGCTCCATGCTCTGATCCTCGGGGCCTGGACTCCTCTGAAGAGTCCTGTGGTATCAGATCCTGTAAATTGTGAGAGGTGGCTCCATGGATGGGACGGGTTCTCCAGCTCATCCCATGGACACTTGGTTGCATTGTCATCCATGAAATATGGAGCCGAGTCACCACCTTGCCCCATGGGACATTATCCCCCTGTACTGTCATGATGAGGTGGACTTGGTGTGTGTGCATTAGGTAGATGGTATGTGTAACAGGAACCATTCACCAGCAGAGCATTGCCTCTCACTCTGCCTCCGCTATCTTTTCTCCTTATAATGCATCCTGGTGCCATCTCTTCTCCAGGTACGTGACACACCCAGCCGACCACATGATGCCAGGACCCCTCACCAGAACATTGCCCATCACTCTGCCCCTGCCATCTTGTTTCCTTGCATAGTGCATCCTGGTCCCATCACTTCTTACAATGATACATATGGCCGTCCACATGCTGGAAAATGTGATCCATCAGACCTGGCGGCAACCTTCTTCCTATGCTCCAATTCTACTCATTTGCCCATTGTAGGCTCTTGTTGGTGCACAGGGCTCAGCATGGGCCCCCTGACCAGTCTCCAGCTTTGGGCCTCTAGGCACTGCAAACTTTAATGCCTTGTGTCCTGACAACTTTCTATCACATATAATAGTATGAACAGCCCTCGGTAACGAATAGGTGCTGGTGGAAAGGGGATTGCAACCCAACTATCAAAGTAATAGAAACCCACAGCACACAATGATGTAATATGCTTCACATGTAATCTATAAATCCACATTTGAAGCATATTACATCATTGTGTGCTGTAACTTTCTATCACAGGCAGCAGAAGGTTTCTCAGTGATTTGTGCACAAGTATCTCTTCTGTGGGACCTGACGGGGGAGCCTTCAACCCCCACACAAGACACTGAGCCTGTCTTCGAATGTCCTTCCTTGGACACTATTGGTATGTACTGACCACTGCACACCAGGGACGACCTACAAGACCAGACGCTCAGGAGATTTTACAAACCCAGTCGTCCCTACATCACAGTTTGGTCTAAGTCACTGAGATCCGTATATTTGCCCATTTTTCCTGTTTCCAGCATCAACATCAAAGACTGACTACTATGTTCCCTGTGATATCAGTGTTAGGGTACGTCCCCACGGCACGGGTTTTCGGCCGGTTTTTCAGCCGGTTTGCGGTTTTTTCAGATCGCCTGAAAAACCGGCCGAACATGAGCACAACGGGGCTCTATGGAAAACCCGTGCAGCAGTCCCCACTGTCCCCACTGCACGGGTTTTCCGCCCACGGTCCGCTCAAAAAATATTGAGCATGTTCATTCTTCCGTCCGGTTTCCGGACGGAATACGAGCACCTTAATGGGAGGGGGAGGGCTGTTCTCTGCTCATGGCGGAGAAAAGCCGCCCTCCCCCACCCCACCCCCGCGGACGTGGGGACGGCCGCAAAACCGGACAAATACCGGCCGGCAAACCGACCGGTATTTGTCCTCTGCCGTGGGGACGCAGCCTTGGTCCCTGCTCCTTCCAGTGGTCTTACTGTTAGGTCCGGTTCTCTAAAGTCCAATATACCAGGTATAACCATTGATCTCTTCATAGACAGTGGACACTGAGGGGAACATGTATGAAGATCGGCGCCTCCAAGCACCTGTTTTCACGTTTTTTTTTCCGTGAAAACTGCGCCTAATGTATGTCGGCGCCGAAGTGAGCTCATACCGGCGGGGAAAACGTCGACGCTTCCGACAGACAGACCCCATTGAAATTGATCGGCCTGTCGGAGCTCTAATGCGCCTCACTTTTCCGACCCACGTTAATACATGCGTCGGAGATTTTGAATGTGGTGCGTCCCGCCCCAGAACGCCCCTTCATGTTAGGCGTATAAGAAAGTGGCGAAGCTTGCGCCTAACAGCGCATTCCTGCGTCCGACAGCGGAGCCGGCACAATGAGGCGCAGTATACACCTGAAAACAGGCAAGTAGCCCGATCATACAGGTCCCCCTGAATGAATAGAAGCTCTATTAAGCATATGTCCTACATCTCTGGACAGAGTTGGACTCTATCTGTGTTTCTGTGGAACTACAGGTTCCAGCAATCCTTAAATCCAGTGTCAGCGATAGCAGGTGTCGGCTGAGCCCGGAGGTCAATGATCTCCATTATCTAAATGTTCCCCAGTGTTCCAGCCGGGGATGGGTTAAGGACAATGTCAGCTTTACTAAACCTTATAAAATCGGAGGCTGCGTCCCTTTCTAGGGCAGATTGTCACACTCTGTGACACATGCCAGGGGCAGTAATACCTGTGCCTGCCAGGAGTGATTGTAATGTCACGGAGACCAGTCTAAATGTATCTCCACTGGCTCCATCCAAATGAAATGTGCTGGGGCTGGAATCACTATGCAATATACCTGCTACCAGAATATTACTGCTAACCATAATGTAAGTGTCTCAGAGTACAATGGGAAAGTTCCCAGGGCCACAAAGTAGACTGGGGCTTATGGGTGTTCAGGGGGCACAATTAGGGCAGCACCCTCCTAACAGGGGTCCTGAGCATTTTTTTTTTAAATAGGATCCACTCATATGGTGCAAGATTGATATTGCTAATAGCCGAGGGGGGCTTTCTCTGTAAGGGGCCCTGAACATGGGCCATAGCAGGTATGGGCCCGAAGGACCAAAGGGACCAGAACAGGTCCAAGAACCATGGGTGTCACCATAGCTACAGTAGCTGCTATGGGGCCCAGAAGTTAAGGGGTCCCACTTAGGCCCAAGAACCATGGGTGTATCTATAGCCGTAGCACTCATAGCAGCTATTCTGGGGCCACACTCATGTCCAATAGCCATGGGGGTGCCTATAGCTATAGCAGCTGTTATCAGACCCAGAGGCTGAAAGGGCCCACTCAGGTCTAAGACCATGGGCATAACTATAGCTACAGCAGCTGCTATAGGACCTAGAGGCCCAAGGGTGCTACATTCTTGTCGCAACAAAAGATCCTGATGCATTGATGGGCCTCGAGAATCAGCTACACTGGTGGGCCACAAAAATCCACTCCAGGGGTGAGCCCCAAGAACCAACTCCACTGGTGGCCCCAAGATTCAGGCCTACTGGTGAACCCCAAGAATCAACTCCACTGGTGGCCCCAAGAATCAACTCCACTGGTGGGCCCCAAGAATCATCTCCTCTAGTGGGCTCCAAGAATCATCTCCTCTAGTGGGCTCCAAGAACCAACTCCACTGGTGGACCCAAGAATCAACTCCACTGGTGAATCTCAAAAATCAACTCCACTGATGGACCCCAAGAATCATCTCCACTGGTGGCCCCAAGAATCAACTCCATGGAAGGGCCCCAAGAATCAACTCCACTGGTGGCTCCAAGAATCAACTCAACTGGTGGGACCAAGAATCAACTCCACTGGTGGCCCCAAGAATCAACTCCCCTGGTGGCCCCAAGAATCAACTCCACCATTGAGTCCCCAGAATCAACTCTACTGGTGGGACCAAGAATCAACTCCACTGGTGGCCCCAAGAATCAACTCCACTGGTGGGCCCCAAGAATCATCTCCTCTAGTGGGCTCCAAGAACCAACTCCACTGGTGGACCCAAGAATCAACTCCACTGGTGAATCTCAAAAATCAACTCCACTGATGGACCCCAAGAATCATCTCCACTGGTGGCCCCAAGAATCAACTCCATGGAAGGGCCCCAAGAATCAACTCCTCTGGTGGCTCCAAGAATCAACTCCACTGGGTGGACTCAAGAATCAACTCAACTGGTGGGACCAAGAATCAACTCCACTGGCGGCCCCAATAATCAACTCCACTGGTGGCCCCAAGAATCAATTCCACCATTGAGTCCCCAGAATCAACTCTACTGGTGGGACCAAGAATCAACTCCACTGGTGGCCCCAAGAATCAACTCCACTGGTGGCTCCAAGAATCAACTCCATTGGGTGGACTCAAGAATCAACTCAACTGGTGGGACCAAGAATCAAAACCACTGATGACCCCAAGAATCAACTTTACAGGTGGCTCCAAAAATCAACTCCACCATTGAGTGCCCAGAATCAACTCTACTGGTGGGCCCCGAGAATCAGATTTTGGGGCGGACCCCTCGGAGTCCAGTCCAACATTGACTAAGAACCTCTTGTTGATTTTTGTAACTTTTTGTTTATGTGACTCCTCTTATAGCAGGTGTATGAGGTCCATGGGCGACATGTATGTAGGGGTCTACGGTAGTAATCTGGGGTCCTTTTAGTCCAAAAACTGGCACTGGTACAGGTGCACTCCAAAATTAGGCGCATTATTGGGGCGCCCGCAGAACTTTGTAATGCGCCGGAGATCGGGGAGCGTGCTTGAGGTTGTGTCGCACCACAACCGTATGATTCTACACATTTATGACGGGAGGACGGCAAAACTGGGCGCTTTACTGCTGGAACAACCAAATCAAGTTACAAGGGGTTTACCTGAGCCAGAAGTGTCGCTTTGTAGCTAGAAAGCGCTAAATCTATGCCCCGCAGGAGAACAGGTTCATAGATTCAGGTGCATTCTACGCTACTAATGTGTGCAAATAAAAATGGGGTCTGGGCGACGATACCTGACAAACTGTGCGAGCTGCAGGGAGAAACGCCCGAGACCTAGGGCGTCCTACCAGGACTGATTACTCCAAGTCTGGAGAGCTAAAATACCGCAAGTGTTTACTCAACTGTTTGAGAAACTTTTCTATAAGTCTAATTACATTATATGTGAATACCCTAACTTTTGATACAATTAAAAAAGAAACTTTTTATGAAATATTTTGCTAAATGTTTCGATAGGAGTATTTTGCTATGAGTCTGAAATCATACATGTCGCCCCATAATAATAATAATCTTTATTTATATAGCGCCAACATATTCCGCAGCACTTTACAATATAGAGAGAATAAGCACAGACAAACCAGACATTACATTATAAAAAAGTTACTTACAAATCAGACACGCTGTGTGAGGGCCCTGCTCGCAAGAGCTTACAATCTATTAGGGTGTATGGGTAAAACAAAGAGTTACAAGTGCTTGGTTTGTAATGGTCCGGCCATGTGACATAGGGTAGTATACATAAAAAAGTGGTTGAACCTGCCATCCCAACCATGCATCTATATACAGATAAGTGCCTGTGGGTGCCAAAGTGCAGGAAGTGACGAATGTGTGACAGAATGTGGGGGGGTTGACAATTAGGGATCTTGGTCGCTTGTCTAAGAAGATGAGTTATCAGAGCGCACTTAAAACTGTGAGGGTTGTGAGTGTGTCTGATCACATGGGGTAACATGTTCCAGAGAACTGGTGCAATACGTGAAAAATCTTGGAGACGGGCATGGGAGGTTCGGATGAGTGAGGTGTGTAGTGTTAGATCAGCAGCAGAGCGGAGAGAGCGGTTAGGGTGGTAGACCGAGATGAGGGAGGAGATATAGGGAGGAGCAGCATTGTGGAGAGCTTTATGGGTGAGAGTGATGAGTTTATGTCTTTTTCTTTCCTAATGTAAATCAGTTGTATTCCCATGTCATGAGTCGCAGATTCGCCAGATTGATGAGGATGAAGGACCCGCAATGACATTTCTCAAACATGTTAAAAACCATGACTACATTTGGTGCATATTATTTTTCTGGTGCAGCATAACTACCACCCCCATTATGTCTGCAGAAGCCACGTAATTTTCTGCAGTGAGGCCCCCCCCCCCCCCCCACACACCAGTTTTTAATCATCGTCCTGCCGCCACTTTCACTCCTTCCTGTTTCTATATTCAGCTTTGGTCCTAACAGTGACAAAAACAAAGTACCTAATGACATTCTGTAAATGTCACTTAGCCAAGAGCTCCTCGACCTTTGGAACGAGATCACTGCCAGCCTCTCGTCGGTGTAATAAGCCTTATTCACTCCCGTCCTCTCTCATTGGCTTCATGTCAAAAAAATAGAAAAAAAAATATGAAAAATCTTGCAACGTTGACGCTGCCACAATCCTGTCCCACAACCAATAACCTGATTTCTTCTAAGAAACTAAATGCACTGAATTAGCCGCGTGGAATTTGCCAGGTTGAGCATAATCAAGTTGTCTAAATGAACATCTGTAGAACGCCGGCTCCAGGAATCCCGATCATCAGCCGCCTTGTTAAATCCTTCATCCTTATCATAGAAATGTATTCGGAGATTTTCCCCGTCTGCAAGACGCCTTTCTCAGGGAACGTGGCGCTCCTTTGGAGTCAGCCAAAAAATTGCAAATGTGTGATTATTGAAGATAAGGGCACAGACTGCATCCTGAGAAGCTGAAGGGGTAGCCCCTATAGGTGGGCGCAGGCGGCAGCGTATAATGGAGCATTGTTCTGTCATCGGTCGGCATCTCCAAGACACAATAGACGCGGCATTGTTGCATATGTTTGCTGAGCAGAGCTGCGCATCTGTCTAGAGACTGGCAGCGAAGCAGAGAGAGGCAGGGGAACCGAAGCTGCAAAGTGTTTGTCCGTCTGCAGGCCCCTTTGCGGCAGTCGGCGACTAGTAGCTTGGCAGGCTTTGGAGAGAGGAGCCAGATGCGCTCTGTCACATACGGCAGACGGCTTATTAACCACGCCGCCGCACAGCAACAGCACAGATGTTCCACCCCAGAGGTGGCTTTTTGCCTCTCTCATAAGTGTTACTTCTTCTTGTGGTTTTTTTTCTCATTTTTTTCCTTCAGTTTTTTTTTTTTGTTAAAGTTTCACCGTCTTCTTTTTTTTTTTGTTTGTTTCATCACAATGAGCTGAGCTGCTGAACGCCCCGAGGTAGCGGCAGCGACTGATCTACCCTAAAGGAAATACAGATTTCACGCTACAAGACTAAAGTAAACTCGTGATGGAAGAAGGAGAAAGGGGGTTTTGATCGATGACTTTGTCAAATGCGGGTTTTGGCAATTGGAAAACAAATCTGTCATTTATTTGTCTTTGAGGAACATCGCTGTTTACTCTCAGGATCGTTTTACCCGAAAGTAGAAAGAAGAAAGAAAAGTAAATACATTTCCTGCTAAAGAATTCCTTAAATAGATTTCGTGATATTGTATAAAGTCTCATTTAGGCTGTTTAGCTTGCAGAGCATTGTCTACACTGGATACAAACGTCTCTGTTTCTCAGCTGAAGGCAGGACTAGTTAAATCCAATGTGTCTTTCTGGAGTCCAAGTAGTTTCGCTCGTGGAGGATTGTCTGCACTGGATACAATTGTATTTACTTCTAGCTGAGAGCAGGATTAGCTATGTAAAATGTATCACTCTGGAGTGCAGGCTGTTTAGCTTGCGGAGCATTGTCTACACTGGATGCAACTGTCTCTACTTCTCAGCTGAAGGCAGGACTAATTATATTCAATGTATCTTTCTGAAGTCCCAGCAGTTTAGCTTGCGGAGCATTGTCTACACTAGATACAATTGTATTTAACTCTCAGCTGAGAACAGGATTAGCTATGTAAAATGTATCACTCTGGAGTGCAGGCTGTTTAGCTTGCGGAGCATTGTCTACACTGTATACAAATGTCTCTATTTCTCAGCTAAAGGCAGGACTAATTATATCCAATGTGTCTTTCTGGAGTCCCAGCAGTTTAGCTCGCGGAGCATTGTCTACACTGAATACAATTGTATTTACTTCTAGCTGAGAGCGGGACTAGCCATGTAAAATGTATCACTCTGGAGTCCAGGCTTTTTAAAAGCATATAAAAAATACACAGTTTGACCCATTCACATAGAACAGCATATCCCCCATATGCATCAAAGAAACAAAAAAAATCACAATAAGTGGAAAAATCCAAAGTGCATAAAATTATAATCAAGTGATAACACACAATGGATTAACCACCCCCAAATATATTTCTATAATGGAATGAAACCAATTAAACTAAAGTTTAAATAGTATTAATAAATAGTACCCACTAAGGGAGATACGCCATCCAGGAATAGGTCAAGAGCCTCGACGCGCCTTTCACCGTCCTGCTTCTCAAGCAGTGTAAATATATTTATTGTTTAATTTTTGTGATTAAATAAACTTTGAAATTTTGGTATTTTCTTTTATTATTCTGGTTTGATTTTTGGTGAGGTTTCATACATGTGCACCCTTGTGTCTGATCTATAAGAAGCTTTTTACTGTGTAAAGTTTTTTTCTTTACATAGATCTTCTAAATTGTAAAATGCTGCGGAATATGTTGGCGCTATATAAATAAAGAGTATTATTATTATTATTATTATTAGATACAAATGTATCTACTCAACAGAGAGCAGGGATGTTTTATGACAATGTATCAGTCTGGAGTTCAGGCTGTTGAGCTTGCAGAGCTGATTACATTGGATGCATATGTATCCACTTCTCAGCTGAGAACAGGACTAGATATGTACAATAAGGCTGTGTCCTTACTGGCCGGATTCTAATATCATTTCCATGCTTTTGGGGGGACCGTTCTGTCCGCGGTTTGCAGATTGAGCCGTCACCCTCAACCACTGACGTGTACTGAAAACCCGGCGGAAGAATGAACATGTTCTAAGTTTTTCTTTACGCCGGTGGTGTCGAAAACCGTCCAGTGGAAAATCCATTCAGTGGGGACTGCTGAGCGGATTGTCTATTTTAATCAATGTAAAAGGCTGACAGTCGGTTTACAGACATTTCTCATATCCGAAAACCGTCTGTAAAACCGATTGAAAACCAGAGCCGTGGGGACAAGCCATTCTGGAGTCTAAGCTGTGTAGCTTGTTGAGCATTGTCTGTACTGGATAGAATTAGAACCCGATCCTAGCAAAGAGCAGGATTAGCTGTGTACAATGTATCAGTCTGGACTCCAGGCTGTTTAGCTTATGGAGCATTGTCTACACTGGATACAATTTTATCTACTTCTCAGCTGAAAATAGGACAGATTTTCTGCCTCTGATTGTAAATAAGAATGTTCTCATTCACTGACGGCAAACAGAGATCTTGAAGATGTGTAGGTAGCTAAAACTGTAGTAGAGTTGGATAGAGTTGTCCCTCAGCTGGATGGTAGGAGGGTTTCAGTGGTTCTCTATGTGCTTGGGAGACATAGGGCTTTATGCATGAAAGTTATCTAGCAGTAAGGATGTCTTTGTTGCCCATAACAACCAATCAGATCTCATAGCAACCAATCAGAGCTCATAGTAACCAATCAGAGCTCATAGCAACCAATCACAGCCCATAGCAACCAATCAGAGCCCATAGCAACCAATCAAAGCTCATAGCAACCAATCAGAGCCCATATCAACCAAGCAGAGCCCATTGCCACCAATCAGAGCCCATAGCAACCAATCACACAGCAACCAATCAGAGCCCATAACAACCAATCAGAGCCCATAGCAACCAATCAGAGCTCATAGCAACCAATCAGAGCTCATAGCCACCAATCAGAGCTCATAGCCACCAATCAGAGCCCATAGCCACCAATCAGAGCCCATAGCCACCAATCAGAGCCCATAGCAACCAATCAGAGCCCATAGCAACCAATCAGAGCCCATAGCAACCAATCAGAGCCCATAACAACCAATCAGAGCCCATAGCCACCAATCAGAGCCCATAGCAACCAATCACACAGCAACCAATCAGAGCCCATAGCAACCAATCAGAGCCCATAGCAACCAATCAGAGCCCATAGCAACCAATCAGAGCTCATAGCAACCAATCAGAGCTCATAGCCACCAATCAGAGCCCATAGCCACCAATCAGAGCCCATAGCAACCAATCAGAGCCCATAACAACCAATCAGAGCTCATAGCAACCAATCAGAGCCCATAGCAACCAATCAGAGCTCATAGCAACCAATCAGAGCCCATAACAACCAATCAGAGCCCATAGCCACCAATCAGAGCCCATAGCAACCAATCACACAGCAACCAATCAGTGCCCATAGCAACCAATCAGAGCCCATAGCAACCAATCACAGCTCATAGCAACCAATCAGAGCTCATAGCCACCAATCAGAGCCCAAAGCCACAAATCAGAGCCCATAGCAACCAACCAGAGCCCATAGCAACCAAACAGAGCCCATAGCAACCAATCAGAGCCCATAGCAACCAATCAGAGCCCATAGCAACCAATCAGAGCCCATAACAACCAATCAGAGCCCATAGCTACCAATCAGAGCTCTTAGCAACCAATAAGAGCCCATAACAACCAATCAGAGCCCATAGCCACCAATCAGAGCCCATAGCCACCAATCTGAGCTCATAGCCACCAATCAGATCTCATAACAACCAATCAGATCCCATAGCAACCAATCAGAGCCCATAGCAACCAATCAGAACCCATATAGGTTTCCGTGGTTCCCTATATGCCTGGAAGACATTGAGTTGCTAAGCATGTAATTCCAAGGGTTTAAATCCGAGAAATGCACCCTATAATCTTAAATAGGGCGGCTGCTGCGTAAAACGGATCAAGAATTGACAGGTCAATTCTTTGAACGGGTTCAAAAGACGCATCAGAAAGATGTATGTAAAACACGTATAATCTGAAAGCCGATATGTGTTTTACATTGAAACTAATGTAAATCACACTGCACATTGTTAGATGCATGTTTGGGTCCGAAACATTGATCCAAACACGCATCTGAGAAACGCTGTGTGAACATCCCCTTACACTTAGCCGGCTGCCGGTGGTCTCCAGTGTTCAGTTCTACTTCTAATGAAGCTTTTTTATTGCTTCCAAATTCAGAGACGATGTATGAAGAGTTAATGTCAGGATTGTGGGTGCACAGATGCCACCTCCCTGGTGCTGTTAGAGGCCTCCATGAAATGCCTGCAGTGTGGGCAGCATTGGACTGGTGTAGTAATAATAGGTGACCCGAATATCTTTGTGAGACTCCCCAGAGAGGCTCTGCCGCCTGCTGGTCTGTTCCTTTCCATCTGTCATTCACACATTAACTTCACAGAATTATCTTTGCTGCTTTCAGCTGAGGACATAATTGTGACATAAAAAGATGCCACATGAGGAGCAGCTGCGGGGGCAGATATTTACAGACTGGGTGTGAATTGGAGGAACATGTCCTTTCTTTAAGGAGACCCCCGGGGTAGTGGTTCTGACCCTTAAAGAGAACCTGTCACATAGGTTATGCCCCCCTGGCTGAGGACAGAACAAGCCAGTGTCAGACCTGCTGTTTCCAGCACTGTGTCCCTTATTTTGTAAGATGCTGGAGTTTTCGAGTTTTTAGTGCTCAAACCTGCAGTTTTCAGCCAGAAAAGAGTCAAAGAGTCATTTAAAACTCCGCCCACCGGAGGCTGGCCCCGCCCACCTCAACTGATAAACCTATTACTTTGAATAGGTAGAAACGTGAATAATTGCCAGTGGGTGGAGCTAGATGACAGTTATTCATATTTCTACATATTCAAAGTAATAGGTTTATCAGTTGAGGTGGGCGGGGCTAGCCTCAGGTGGGCGGGGTTTTAAATGACTGACTCTTTTCTGCTTGAAAACTGCAGGTTTGAGCACTAAATACTCAAAAACTACAGCATCTTCCAGAATAAGGGACACAGCGCTGGAAGCAGCAGGTCTGACACTAGTTTGTGTTGTCCTCAGCCAGGGGGGCATAAACTATGTGACAGGTTCTCTTTAATGCTTTACTCAGAGATGAAATTTTGTGTGGAACTTTTCCAACCTACACAGAGAAAAGTTTTTATATGACTACAACTCCCAGTGAATACATTGAGAGCAGGAAATATTCTACAGCAGGAGCGGATGCACAATTGGTGCACATGGACCCAATAGCTACAACAGCCCTATCAGATCAAAATCAGATTTCTATTGTCTATTAGCATGTACGGGACTGAGTTGATCCTTTTTATGACTCATAATTAGTGTTCTGCAATATGCAATATTTGTCCAAAAATTGACTATAACCCTAAAGTGGGGTTAGGATTAATTTTTTTTATTGGTTTTTAATGGGTTAACTTACCTGTTCTATAGAGCTTCTGATCCCAACATCACGTCCATCTGATGTCACTTCTGGTCCCACACTGCATTAGGGTTACCTATGTTACTTAACCCACTCAAGCCTAATAACTAATAAAAACCTAAACCTTGCCCCAATTTATTCTTAGAGTTATGGTCAGAATTAAAGTTAGAGTTTGAAACCTGAATTTTTTCACAGGTTTGGTCTAACCAGTGCCAAACAAAACTAGGGCAAGTTCGAGCAACACTACGTCTAATCAATGATGGATTGTTGGAGAGACATAGGGGTTGCTTTATGATAAAATGTTGCATAGCAACTGCCCATATAGAGTTTTTACATCAGGGGCCCTTAGTGTCTATGTCCAAGTCTGATATAGAAGTAGATTCTAATAAAATAAACTGGTGTCCTTTATTGTACAGATAACAGCAGTGTAGAAACCATAGTGTAACTGAATGCAAAGTGTTTACATCAGTCCCAGACTGGTCTTCAGAGGAGCTGGGGAATCCCTACATGGACATGAATGGCAGGTGGCTTATCAAGTAGAAAGGCAAAGAAAAGGCAGAAAGCAAAAGAGGTGATGCATGTGCAGTTATGTAGAGTAGCTGTAAAGCTGGAGTCATGTGCAGGATGTGCAGTTTTTTACAGTAGCTGTATGGTGAGCCCTTAGAATCAACTCAACTGATGGACCAGAAGAATCATCTCCACTGGTGGCCCCAAGTATCAACTCAACTGGTGGCCCCAAGAATCAACTCCAATGGTGGGGACCAAGAATCATCTCCACTGGTGGCCCCAAGAATCATCTTCACTGGTGGCCCCAAGAATCAACTACAATGGTGGGGACCAAGAATCATCTCCACTGGTGGGCCCCAAGAATCAACGCCACAGGTGGGACCAAGAATCATCTCCACTGGTGGGCCCAAGAATCACCTCCACTGGTGGGCCCAAGAATCAACTCCACTGGTGGCTCCAAGAATCACCTCCACTGGTGGGCCCCAAGAATTATCTCCACTGGTGGCCCCAAGAATCACCTCCACTGGTGGCCCCAAGAATCAACTCCACTGGTGGCCCCAAGAATCAACTCCATTTTTGGGCAACAGGAATCAACTCCACTGGTGAACCCCAAGTATCAATCCACTCGTGGGCCCCAAGAATCAACTCAACTGGTGGACCCAAGAATTCTGTCCACTGGTGGCACCAAGAATCATCTCCACTGGTGGCCCCAAGAATCAACTCCACTGGTGGTCCCCAAGAATCACCTCCACTGGTGGGCCCCAAGAATCATCTCCACTGGTGACCCCAAGATCAACTCCACTGGTGGCCCAAGAATCAGCTCCAATGGTGGCCCCAAGAATTATCTCCAGTGCTGTCTCCAAGAATCAACTTAACTGATGGGCCCCAGGCACCCTAGTCCAATACTCTTCAGTAATACAGTTGAGAGACATAGAAAAAACTGTATGGAAGATTTTTTTTTTCATTTTTGACTTCAATGTTCCTTTAATAGATGAAAATAGAATTTCTTGCCTTGTAATCCCTCAGTCTAAATCAAATGATTGTTTTCTTGTAGAAAATTTCATCAGAGAAAACATTGTTCTTCGTTTTGTAATCAGTTGATTCCCCCCCCTGCAGCTGCCTCAATTAGAAGGATACAATGTATCTGTAACTTGCAACTTATTAAATCTGTTAGATTCCCGGACTAAACCTCGACGGTGGAGAAGAGCCCGGAGATAGCGGGGAGCAATTAGAGTCATTAAGGGAGCGGGTGGGATAGATTGTGCTTCGGGGAGCTGCTTGCGCTTGGGCTGGGGGGACAGGTTGAAACCACCTCGGTGAACCCGTCATGTTGTATATTCCTGGCAGAACCTGCAGCGCACACACATTTAATTGGTCGTCAGGGGAGAGTGAGGCGCCGCTCACTGGGAGAGGGAATCAGAAACTTTAGCTGAAAAAAGTGCTGGAAGGATGTGGAGAAGCTGCTCCGGCTGATTAGCATGAGCGGAGGTTCGCGCTAGATTTCGGACCGGACAGATAACAGCCTGGAAGGGTCTCTTCTCACTGACCTGCCAGACTGACCCTTCCTTCAGTAACGAAGAATTGGGCTCAGTCCTCTGGTTCCATCCGGGGGTTCAGCCAAGGTTGCGACACCGCGCGGCTCATAAACAAAGCGGATGCAGCCGACGCCAGCGGCCACGGGATTGTTTTTTACCAAGTTGCTGCTATTGTTGTCAAGTTGCAACGTTTTATAGGGTCAGCGAGAGATCGTCAAAGTGGAGAATCGAGGGACGCGCCTTGTGGTGTATTATAGCGCTGGGCATCGGTGCAAAAGCAATAAAGCAATAAAATGGAATTTATACAAAAAGGTTTCAACATCAGTTTTAATCCCACATAGAGATGTATATTCCATGGAGCGATTGCTCTGTGGGTGTAGATACAGCAGGTGTCCATTCATTGCCTCTGTTCAGACGCTGACATCCTGTCCTTATCTGATCCAGCTGACGCGGCACATGCTTAAAGGGGTTTTACCGCCACAGACTTTGAGCGCATATCGCAAGGTGAAAATGTTTATTATTTAATTTGCAAACTTCTCAAGTCAATTTTACTTCATGGTAAAACCCCTTTAAATGGGACCTCCCACCATAGACTCTGATGGTATGTTGGTAGCATAAGCAATCAGAGTGTGAATAATGGGCAATGGGAAGTTTTGACCCAGAATAGAAAGCCAGTCACCCGTGTGCTCGATTCTCCATTCTGTTCTACGGGAGTTTCCAGTATAGGGGAGCGCTGTGTTCTCTCCATTCTGTTCTATGGGAGTTCCCAGTAAAAGGGAACGTGTGAAAGCCTGACCATATCTTCATTTTAAGCCCACACTTTCGGGGGCCCATTCCATAGATAGGTGCGGGTCCCACCTCTAGCAGGCTTTGATGTCATATCCTATCAATATGTTATCAAAATGCAAGATGAGAACACCCCTTTGATGATGCGACAAACTTGTCAAACATCAGGAGCCACTGCATTAAATCTGGCGCACCTTCAGATTGTCCAGTCTAATCATAAGCTAAGTATTACACAGGATTAGTAAATCTATAGCAGGTTCTGTAGAAACCAATGCAGGCAGCAATTACAGTATAAGGACTTTCTCCACAGTAAGTTCCCCCTGATCTTGCACCTATATTTCAGTTTTGCAGTTGTACCGCCTGAGTGTGAATGGATTTCAGTCTGTGCAATGGTCTGCAGGACGGAAGTCACAGGGAGCAGCTTCTGCAGAAGGGGTGAGGTGTTGGAGAATCACTAGCAGAGAAGTTAGCTGGAACTTTTTGGGGAATGGTCGCCTTGCAGTTTTATGGTGTCCTGCATACATTGTATTTTGGACTCTTGTGCCAATGCATTCTCTACCAGGAAAGACTGAGAACACAAGTCCATAGCCTGTAAGTAGTTCTCATATCCCCAAGCTTCACGTGAAGACTTTACTCTACAGAAGACGGAACATTTTAGTGTTTTTCATATGAAGCATCTTTCTCTTTTATCGCGTATAATATACAATGTGTTAGTGGGGAGTTGGGACGCCGGCACGCTGTTACAAAACCCCTCGCTAAGATGAGGGGGTGAAAACCAAACTACAGATTGTATAATAAGGAGACGCAGAATTCAGGGTAAATATCAGTTGTTTATAAGAAATTGTAAAAAAACGAAAAACTTATTTTTTGTCCAAAACATGGTTTCCCCCTGGGCATGGTGGTCTCCTGGATATGAAGGGCCCCCAAAATGGGTTTCCCCCCAGGCATGGGGGTTTCCCCCCCATATGAAGGGCCCGCAAACAGGGTTTCCCCCTGGGCATGGTGGTCTCCTGGATATGAAAAGCCCCCAAACATGTGTGTCCCCTGGGCATGGTGGTTCTCCTGGATATGAGAGGGCCCCAAAACAATGGTTCACCTGGGATGTGGTTTTCCCGATATGATGGCCCGCAAACATGGTTTCCCCCTGGGCATGGTGGTCTCCTGGATATGAAGGGCCCCCAAACATGGTTCCCCCTAGGCATGGTGGTTTCCCGGATATGAAGGGCCCGCAAACATGGTTTCCCCCTGGGCATGGTGGTCTCCTGGATATGAAGAGCCCCCAAACATGGTTTCCCCCTGGGCATGGTGGTCTCCTGGATATGAAGGGCCCCCAAACATGGTTCCACCTGGGCATGGTGGTTTCCCGGATATGAAGGGCCCGCAAACATGGTTTCCCCCTGGGCATGGTGGTCTCCTGGATATGAAGGGCCCCCAAACATGTTCCCCCTGGGCATGGTGGTCTCCTGGATATGAAGGGCCCAAAACATGGTTTCCCCCTGGGCATGGTGGTGGTCTCCTGGACATGAAGGGCCCCCAAACATGGTTTACCCCTAGACCTGGTGTGTCTGGGCTGAATTTCAGTAAGAAGTGTAGAGAAAGAGAGAGAAAAGGAGGTCATGTGCAGAAGCTGTAGGATGGGCCCCAACAATTGCCCCTACTAGCGGGCCCAAGAATCAACCTTGCTGCTGGAACCCAAGAATCACCAATGGAGTAGATTCTTGGAGCCAACAGTGGAGAGGATTCCTTGGTCCACCAGTGGAGTTGGTTCTAGGCGCCACCAATGGAGTTGATCTTTGAGGCCCAACAGTACAATTGATTCTTGGGACCTACCAGTTCTAGTCGATTGCTTGGGCCCACAAGTGGGGTTGATTTTTGGTTCCACCAATGGGGTTGATTCTTGGGGCCACCAATGGGGTTGATTCTTGGGCCATCAATGGGTTGATTCTTGGGGCCACCAGTGGAGTTGATTCTTGTTGCCATCAATGGGTTGATTCTTGGGGGCCACCAGTGGAGTTGATTCTTGTTGCCATTAATGGGTTGATTCTTGGGGCCCACCAGTGGATTTGATTCTTGGAGCCACCAGTGGAGTTGATTTTTGGGGCCCACCAGTGGAGTTGATTCTTGTTGCCATCAATGGGGTTGATTCTTGGGGCCACCAGTGGAGTTGATTCTTGGGGCCCACCAGTGGAGTTGATTCTTGGGGCCACCAGTGGAGTAGATTCTTGGAGCCACCAGTTGAGTTGATTCTTGGGGCCCACTAGTGGAGTTGATTCTTGTTGCCATCAATGGGGTTGATTCTTGGGGCCCATCAGTGGAATTGATGTACTGAGACCCACCAATGCAGATGACTTCTGCACTTTGCCTCTGTCTCCTTCTTTCTTCCCGAGAAGCTGCCCCAAGAACTGATATTCCCAGGGGCCCACTGGCGGTTCCCCTGCTCCACTGTGGGCCAGTCCAAGCCTGGGCAGCCATGTTATTTATCAACCAGTTTTTCAAGTGTTAAAAAGAAACTGAATTGAAATTTTGACCACTTTAGGGAAGAGGATGAGTCATTGAAGCCATGACGCATGGCAGGATCCAGGGAAGGTCGGATCCCAGCAGAGGCCGCTAGACCTCCCTGACTTATGGGTTTGCTGTGTTCTCCGTTTTTGGATGGCAGAAGTATAGCTGTGCCTGTGTGTAGAATAATGTAGCCACATGGAAACGTAATGAAGAAATGTTACTAATTATCTCCGACGTTTAATTCAGCGTCTACTCTGTAATTATAACTCTGTAAACTGGAATAAAGCGGGGGCTGCGGCCGGGGTCTGCGCCAGTGGCCACAGCGCCCATTATCCTCTCATTTGCCTTTATTCTGCAAACAAAGCAGCAACATTAGTGCATTAAGAGGTTTATTGTAGAATTCCTAAAAACAGAAAAGGACGAAAAATGCAATTCATGTATTACTAATGGTGAAGGAAGCAAACACAGCTGATTATAAAGTCGTCGGCGTTATTGGACGTCATCCCAAAGGGTTCATATTCTCTCATAAAGGAATCAGAGTCAATACCCAGAATGCCCTGCAACCTCCGAGAATTGTTTGTGGTGTTACATAGGACTGCAGGTGACATCTACTACATTATCTGTACTTAGAGAGTTATCACTGTGTTATCTGTTGTTTTACATAGGACTGCAGCGACATTTACAACATTATCTGTACTCAGAGAGTTATCACGGTGTTATCTGTAGTGTTACATAGGACTGCAGGTGACCTCTACTCCAGTATCTGTAATCTGGGTAATCTGTGATGTTACATAGGACTGCAGGTGAACTCTTCTCCATTATCTGTACTCAGAGAGTTATAACTGTGTTATCTGTACTGTTACATAGGACTGCAGGTGACATCTACTGCATTATTTCTACTCAGAAAGTTATCACTGTGCTATCTGTGGTGTTACATAGGACTGCAGGTCACATATACTACATTATCTGTACTCAGAGAGTTATCACTGTGGTATCTTTGGTGTTACATAGGACTGCAGGTGACATATGCTACATTATCTGTACTCAGAGAGTTATAACTGTGTTATCTGTACTGTTACATAGGACTGCAGGTGACATCTACTGCATTATTTCTACTCAGAAAGTTATCACTGTGCTATCTGTGGTGTTACATAGGACTGCAGGTGACATATACTACATTATCTGTACTCAGAGAGTGATCACTGTGTTATTTCTGGTGTTACATAGGACTGCAGGTGATATCTACTACATTAACTGTACTCAGAGAGTGATCACTGTGTTATCTGTAGTGTTACATAGGACTGCCGGTCATATCTACTACATTATCTGTACTCAGAGAGTGATCACTGTGTTATGTCTGGTGTTAAGTAGGACTGCAGGTGATATCTGCTACATGATCTGTCCTCAGAGACTAATCACTGTGTTATCTGTAGTGTTACATAGGGCTGCAGGTGACATCTACTACATTGTATGCGCTCAGAGAGTAATTACACTGTTATCTGTAGTGTTACATAGGACTGCAGGTAACATCTACTACATTACCGTTACTCAGGGAGATATCACTGTGTTATCTGTGGTGTTACATAGGACTGCAGGTTATATATACTACATTATCTTACTCACACAGTTATTACTTTATCTGTGGTGTTACATAGGACTGCAGGTTACATTCAGTACATTATATGTATTCAGAGACTTATCACTGTGTTATCGGTGGTGTTACATAGGACTGCAAGTGACATCTACTACATTATCTGTACTCAGAGAGTAATCACTGTGTTATCTATGGTGTTACATAGGACTGCAGATGACATCTACTATATTATCTGTACTCAGAGTAATCACTGTGTTATCTGTGATGTTACATAGGACTGCAGGAGACATCTATTACATTATCTGTACTCAGAGAGTTATCACTGTGTTATCTGTGGTGTTACATAGGACTGCGGGTGACAACTACTATATTATCTGTACTCAGAGTAATCACTCCATTATTAGGGGCACAGACAGGGCAATCTGCACAAAACGGGATCGCCGAAAACAGTGTGTTTTTTACCCGGGCCCAGGTTCACATATCGCGGGTCG
>JAODAL010041197.1:0-36134 GCA_025379985.1 Phyllomedusa bahiana
AAATAATGTGCTTTTTCTGTCACTATCCTGGTCAAGCTGTCTGTAATTAGCTTTATGAGCTCCATGTATTCAGACTTCTCTGTTTATTAGTCTAGATTAAATAAATTACCTTCTCTGAGGTCAGGAGAAGCTTCTGAGCTAAAGTAAACAGTAATTACTGTGTTTTGTCTGAAAGATCAGATAACACACAAGCTCTCAGAAAGCCCTCAGAAGGTGATAAAATCATTTGTAGCTCCTTAACAAAAAAAATAAAATGAAAAAAGCAATATACTTGGAAAACGTCTTCATTTAGTGTTTCCTACATTTTGAAAGCTATTCTTTGTAGTGAGACAACTCCTTACATTTCTCTTTAGGGGCAAGTGCCTTCATATAGACAGCATTCAACAGAGTATTCAAGTTTTTACATCTAGAGTCAGATGTAGATGATTGCGCAAGGCCTACTCTCATCTACTTGGCATGTCACTATATGTCACTACAGAAGTCAGTAGAGCTCAAAAGAAGTCTATGGGCACTGTCCACAAGTGTACAAATTTCATTTATATACATGTATTAGCTATGTTGCAATGTTACAAATGTTTTATAAAAAACCTGGTAGTACAGTAATTTATCTTGATCTTTTACTTATTCATGTCTACATTCGGGAAGTCTTTATGGGGGACATGTATAAAGATCGGCGCATCGAAGCTCCTATGTTCACGTTTTTTCCCGTGAAAACTGCACCTGATGTATGGCGGCGCCGAAGTGCGCTCAGGCATGCGGGGCAAACTTCGACGCCTCCGACAGACAGACCACATTGAAATTGGTCTGCCTCACGGAGCTTTAATGCGCCTCACTTTGCTGACCTGCATTCATACATACGTCGGTGTTTTCGAATGTGGTGCGTCCCACCCCAGAACGCCCACAGAACGCCCCTTCATGTTAGGTGCATTAGAAATTGGCGAAGCTTTCGCCTAATGCACCTAACACATAGGGGAGGTGCGTCCGACAGCAGAGCCGGCACAGAGAGGCGCATTATATGCCAGAAAACCGTCGAAAACGTTGATCATACATGTGGCCCTATGTGTCCATAAGTGTAGTTTCTTAGGACTCCCCAACTAGAGGTGATAAGCACATCCAAAAAGCGTTGGATATTGTTTTATGTTGACGGTGCGTTATTAAGGGTTAATGGAGAGGATATCCTTAATCAAGGCAGACTGGAGTACAGAGGTATAAAGGATACAGCTAATAGTGAATAATAGAGCACTCTCCATACAAATCAGTGCTTTTATGTTACCCTAATGTGGCCGTGAGCAAGAGGGCAAATAAATAGACAGGTTCACAATTCGTTATTCACTATGGCAGAGGTATCTGTCAGGATGCTGTGAAAAAAAAAAAGTTGTCCTGATGGAGCCAAGGTTGGCTCACAGATATTAAACATAGATAACAAACTTAGTCCTCTGGACTGCAATTGCTCTGTTTTCCAACAGAATATGTTTTTTAGGTGGGATACAAAAGCGTGATAGACGTTTTTGTGTCCCGCACAGTTCAGAGCACCAGTTCACAGAAAGGATGTGCTGGAGCTTGAGAAGGTAGAAAGATGAGCAACAAAATTGATTAGTATGAAGGATTTTAGTTATAAGGAAGGGTTAAAAGAATTGAACTTGTTTAGTCTTGAGAAGAGACATGTGAGGGGATGCATAATTAGTTTGCATAAGTATATAAATGGCTACCCCTAAAAAAATATGGTGAATACATAGAAGACAAGGTTCAATCTCCAGAGGCAACATGCCTTTTACCATAAGAACTGTGAATCTGTGGAAATGCCGCCTTTGGCGCTGGCCTCAGCAAGAACAGGTGAGGACTTTAAGACAATTACTTCAAACTAAATAAGAGTAACTGTGATGTAGATGTATAGAACTGTTTGGAAGGAAGATCATGTAGATCCAGTCTGATTGCCACTTGAGATCAAAAGTAAAATCTTCCTTTAACCCCTTCTTGATGGACGGTCATAATAATGTGGCTCTAATTTTTTTTCCTCTTTGCCTTCTGAAAGTCATAACTTTTTTATTTTTCCACCAACGTAGACACATTCGGGACAAGATGTACTTTCTAATGGTGTTATTCATATTACCATAGAATATACTGGGGAACGGTAAAAAAATTCTAAGTGGGGCAACATGTGAAAAAAACCGTACTTGCACCATGTTTGCGGGAGTTTTTTTTACGGAGTTCATTCTTCGGAAAAATTATGTGTTATCTGTAAACTATAGGTTGATTCGCATCCAGCAATACCAAACATGTACGGTTTTCGTTATGTGTTTTGTACCGTAAAAAAATTCCAAACATTTTCTAATTTTTAAATTTGCGCCACGGCGCCATTTTGAGCGACCAATAACCTACGGATGTCAGTGAGGTGGCATTTTTTGTGGGCTGAAGTGTACTTTTTATTTCTAGCAGTTTGGAAGGCATGCGACTTTTTTGATCACTTTTATTCCAATTTTTATAGGACGAGAAATGACTAAAAAAAACTGCAATTTTGGCGTTTGGAATTTTTTTTCTTCTACGGTGTTCAGTGTACGTGTATAATGATGTTATATTTTTATAGATTGTACTTTTTCAGACACGGCGATACCAAACATGTGTAACTTTTTTATTATTTTACTTTTTTTATTTGTAAAATGGAGAAAGGGGGGTGTTTTGAACTTTTAATACTTTTTTACATTTTAAATCTTTTTATTTTTTTTTACTTTAACAGAATAGGAATACAGGCAGTCCCCGACTTACACTGTTCCGACTCACATCTGTCCCCTACTTATAAGCGGAGACTTATAGGGCATTCTGCACTTGTAGTTCCATGTTCCACAGAAGATAGTAGCTGTGGAACGACAAGTTCCAGCATGCCACACAAGCACATTAGGTGAGAATGAGGTGAAGTCTTCTTAACAGGGGCACAGACAGCAAAACAAATGTAAAAACCCTTCCCTGCACTATCCAAAACGAAAAACTAATTTGTGCTGGAGTTACATTTAATAAATATACCTGTTCCAACTTACATACAAATTCAACTTAAGAACAAACCTATAGTCCCTATCTTGTTTGTAACCGGGGACTGCCTGTACCTTTGTTCTATTGATGTCTATAGGCCGGCCGTGGCTCCATCAGGGAAGCCTTTTTCAGGGTATCCTGACAAATACCTCCAAAGTAGTCTCAAGTATTTTTTGTGCTTCTATGTATTTCATTTAGTACAATTAATTTACCATATTATAAATAGCAATAGAACAAAGTGTAAGAGGAAATTATGCCTAACGTTTTCACCCAGAGCTGACAAAAAATTGCTAAATGACAAAAGCTGACTGCACTGTAAAGAATTTTAGAATTTAGTAAATTGATATTTTTTCCAATCAGTCAATGCTGCGATGTATAAAAGGACAGCAAATCCTGGGAAAACACTGCTGAATAACTATTGCTTACAGCAATGAAGTGAGTGTCAGGTCCATGTTGCACATACATAAATCCTTACTGCCATTTAGGTCTGCTCAGGCCTTGTGGTAAAATAAATTCTCTTAAAAGAAAACATTGGTTTCATACAGTTATTTTTAAAACTAAATTTATTATGACAGGACCCACTTGGCTGTAATTCACCGCCGATCCCACCGATCACTGCAGAGCTGGTGATATAGAGGACACCTGCTCGTGATTGCCATATTTCAAGTAAACAAGCAGAATTAAATTTGACATCTTACCACTTGACATTTACCTTTAAAGGCTATAAAGAGTTCGTTCTGCAGGGTGCGCTTTGGGGCTTTGATCACATGGCATCTATGAAATGGGTTAGTTAGGATACACTTCTGGCCTATGATGATTTTCTTGACAATCACGAAGAGAGCTTCGACAAACTTGCCGTTTGCCCCATCTTCGCAGTCCTTGGCCATGTAGCGCACATTTACTTGGTACATGAAATCTGGCTCAAGATAAGCTGCAAAGATAATATACATATTACTAAAGTGTTAAAGGGGTTGTCTCACTACACTGATTCATCTCATCTCAGTCCTGTTTTCTTGGTTTCATTTTGAATTCAGGGACATGTTTACTGGCTTCCACTAGGCTGCAGTAGAAGCCAGGTCTGTAGCTACAGCAACCATTGCTTACAGCCTATCATGAGAGATTGAACAGGTCTGTAGCTATAGCAACCAGTGCTGTCAGCCTATCATGAGAGATCGAAGAGGTCTGTAGCTATAGCGACCTGAGGAGCTGATGCAGCCCATACAAGAGGGATATCTAGGAATAGGTAGGACACTGTTAATGGACACATATTGCAAAGTGACTTGTTTTTGCAAGATCTTTAACATAAAAAGCAATCCTTGTAGTGAGACAACCCCTTTAAGGGGTTAAAGAAGTAAATGGAAAACTCCAAAGGACAAATTACATCTATTTTCTACTGCATGTTCAGCAATGGAAATTAAATATAGGACTGATGTGAAACAAGGCATTGAGAAAGTTTTGACAGCATATATCCTTGAGGTGACCATATCCATTAGGTGAAGTCAGCCAAACCTGAAAATTTCGGCAGGCCAGTCGGACAACATAATGTTAATAGAGTGTCCCAACTCTTTCCCTAAGGCAAGTATTTGGTGAAGGAAGAATCGGGTTTGTTGGATTTTAACATCCCTGATCCTTTTTCTCAACGGAGACAAGCCATAGCCAGAAGTGTCTTATTTCCCTCTGCATATTAAGAACTAATGCACACTTTGTGGATCCCCAGCTATTCCTCCGTTCTGAATTACTTCACAGTTCTTGGTCATGTAAATATAATATTACATGACCTTCACAGCTGAGTCACGTGATTACGACAATTCCTACTTTTGATGTCGGCAACGTGTAGCTCATGAAGGAAGGGACATGGTCAGTTGAGTTGCGCAATGGATATATAGGGTGTGCGATAGGCACAGCCTTATATAACACATATCCCTTGTTGCTGTCACAGGTTAAAGGCGTGTTCCAAGACTTTCAAAAGTTAGTTTGTCCAATGGGGGATGAATAAAAATAGAAAAAAAGAAGAATACTTAACCTCTGTGGCGCTCCTGTTCTGTCCCGGTGGCGGTCCCGTTCATCCCCACTGTACAGTGAACATTCACCATTTATGTGCTATATGCAGCCAATCATAGGCCACAGAGGTCATGCGCACATGGCGTCGTGGCCTGTGATTGGCTGCACATATTAAGCGGGGATAAATGAGACGGCCACCGGGATGGAACGGGAGCATGATGGAGGTGAGTATACTTCTTTTTTTCTATTTTTAATCATGACCCATAGGACAAATGAACTTTTGAAAGCCTTAGAACACCCCTTTAATTTATCAGAGTAACAAAAAGAAATGATTGTTGGCTTTTGGGCCAAGGGTAGCGCTATTTCTGAGACTGAGCAGTTTGCGAACTATTCAAGTTTCTAGCAAGACACTGCGACATGTCAGATGGCTAGGAATATCCGTCATTAGTTGAAAGAGCAAAGACCAAGACTTCGAAGTACTATCCAGGCCTCCTAATTCCCCAGATTTGAGCCCAGTTAAGCACCTCAGTAGTGGTGTTGGCTCTATGGACCCTCCAGTAGCTCAGCTCAGTTATGCAGATAGCATGGCACCAGATACCCATGACAGTCCACCAGGACCTTATAGAGTTGTTCCTTGCTGCACATAGGGGGACATGTATGAACAGGGCTGCGCCAGAAGTTTGGCGTCTTTTCAGCCCAACGTCAGGTGCAGCCCCGTTCGCATTACTGAAATCACTCCCATACACCATTATCAGGTGCATTACAGAGCGGCAAGCGGCACTTTGTAATGTGCCTGATTTCGGGGGGCGTGCTGGAGGTGGGGCGCACTAGAACCGTACAAAGCTATAGATTTATAGCTTCGCTATGGCAATTCTAGGCACGTTACTGCTGGAACAGGAAAACCACTTTCAAAGTGGTTTGCCTGAGCCAGAAATGTCGTACTAGCGCTAGAATGCGCCCGATTAATGACCCACTATAGAGTGGGTTCATAAATCAGGCGCATTCTATGCCATTATAATGCGCATTAAATTTGGCGTTTAAACGCCAAATTTCATACATGTGGCCCATAGTTAATACTTTAGATCAGTGTTTCTCAACTCCAGTCCTCAAGACCCACCAACAGGTCAAGTTTTCAGGATTTCCTTAGCAGTGCACAGGTGATATCATTATGATCAGTGCATTCTGTGGGAGATCCTGAAAACATGACCTTTTGGTGGGTATTGAGGACTGGAGTTGAGAAACACTGCTCTAGATATTAGCTGGTGGTCATAATAATGTGAATCGACTGTGTATATTTTACCATGTTTGCTTTTATACATTATTATTATTATTTATTTTAAAGCGCCATTGATTCCAGGGCGCTGTACATTCGAGGGGGTTACATACATTACATAAGTCAAACGAGTACAGTGATAAGGGATAATGACAATTGGCACGACAGAGGGAGAGAGGACCCTACCCGCGAGGGCTCACAATCTGCAAGGAGGGGGAAAGAGACAGGAGGTGAGGGGCAGACATGTCTGTGGAGGAAGTAGTGACAAGTTTAGTGAAGGTTATAGGCAAGCCTGAAGAAATGGGTACATACATAAGAATCTATCACTAATTAAGGAAAATTAAGGAAATTGTGTGCTTTCTACCAGCTGCCCCTCTTGACTTGTCTTCATCAAGAGTTGACCATGAAGTATACGGCTTCTTTGCACTGCATACTGATTTTGCATTCTTACCTAAGAGTACAAAATTGTAGTATTCATATCTCTCCTTTTCCTGTGTAAGATCGTTCTTGATGCCTTTATAGTACAGAGTGCAGCTGTACAACCCAGACATGGATTTTTCAAAAGTATTCATTATGAGCTTTCCTGTTTCGGTTATTTTCACGTTACTGTGCCCTGAAACAAAAACAGGAAATGAGTTGTCGCTGACAGCTGGAATATACTGATGCATGATATGTAGAGGAGGCTATGCAAAGAGTTACAGTAAAGTCACACAATTTGCAATATGTCTTGACTAGTCAGCCATGAAAGGTCACTATATGCTTGCAGAGACTATAGCTGCAAGTGATATTAGCTGACAGCTGTGGAGTGACATGTCAGATGAATCCCACAGATACCAACAACTTGGGTGGTTGAGTAACCTACTTATGAAGGTCCTTTCATGTCTGAAGGTGTTAACCACAACTTACTAGCAGGCTCGGCCCCTCTGGTCTACAGGCTTATTTCTGCTTGTGTGCAGTATAGCTAACAGATTACATAGTGGTCTCCAGTTGATGAACAGCAACACCCTGAAGATAACACCATTCAGAAGTGTCATGAAACACTGCGTGAAGACCAAAGCAATGGCCATGGACCAGGGACATAAGACTTTCCTCTGTGTATGGGCTTCAATGGCACATAGGTTAGGTCAGGGGTCTCATACATGCAGCCACTAAAGCAGTCATCTGCAGCCTACGGGGCATCAGAACTCCCAAGGCCCTCCTTGGGGATGTTCTCCCGGTGATTTCACCTCTGAGATCACAGGTGTCAAACTCAAGGTTTGAGGGAAGAATCTGGCCCACCACACTCTTGTCTCTGACAGCCCTACCAAGGCACCTAGCCATCCTCCAATGGCAACCAAAATGCAGTGAAAATGAGTTGGACACCCCTGTTTAGATGAAGCAGTCAATAGCGACCGTAGTATGTAAAGGATCTGACAGAGGGCTCCCTCTGACCTCCACTGGTATCCTGCTTTGTGATCTTAGGGTGCTGATGATTGCCGTGACAGTCGGCGACCTATCGGACTCAGGTGTGTCTGACATAGGCCTGCCTGGCCATAATTCACAGGCTGCAATAAACAAAGGAAGAATCCAGCATTAACTCGAGGCATCCAGGGAAAGGTAAGTATAAGGGCTTGTCCCCACGGCACAGGTTTTCCGTCAGTTTTACAGTCGGTTTTCGGATTTGAAAGCCGTCTGTAAACCGACTGTCAACCTTTTACATTGATATTAATAGAAAATCCGTTCATCAGTCCCCACTGCACGGATTTTCCGCCGAACGTTTTTTTACGGTTTTGGCGTTCCAAAAAACATAGAACATTCTTCCACCTGGTTTTCGGGCAGCACATGAATATGTCGGTGTGAAGGGGGATGCCTTGAATTTGCAAACCGCAGACAAAAGCCATTCCCCTGCGTGCCAAGAAAAGAATAAATACCGGACAGCATTTCTGACCGATATTTGGTCTTTACTGTGTAAACGCAGCCTAAAAAAACTTCTTCATATAGCCATGATGAAAAAATATACAGGCATACGTTCTAAGCAAAAACCAACAGGACCGATGCGTTTCGGTAACAAACCTTACTCACAGGCTACAACAGTGATCCAGCTGTCAAAAAATTAAAAATAGTACATATATAACAAAATCAGGGCAGTAATCCTTGATCGGAAGCTGTCAAATTTTTCCCATGTCTGGCTCACTTACCCCGCATGAGACCCCTAAGCTACAGTAGGTAGTGTTGTAGGTACAGCAGTAAATGGTGACTGCACCCACCGCAGATCACTTCAACCATCAGAACTAGAAAACATCAGTCCAGGGCATAAAAGTGCTGCTTTGACATCTTGCCATGATTCTCGTCAATGCCTTGAGTGCCATCCAGTAAGGGCATGTCCCCACGGCACAGATTTTCAGTCGGGTTTTTGGATCTGAAAACTGTCTGTAAAGTGTAAACCGACTGTCAACCTTTTAAATTGACTTTAATGGAAAATCCATGCAGCAGTCCCCACTGCACGGATTTTCTGCCGGACGTTTTTTTACACCGCCAGCGGTCTGAAAAACAGAGAACATGTTCATTCTTCCGCCTGGGCAGAACATGAACATATGGGTGCGAAGTGGGAGGGCTTGAATCCGCAAACCAAGGACAAAAGCCGCTCCCCCTGCGTGCCAAAAAAAAGACCAAATACCGGTCGGGTATTTGGTCTCTGAAATTTAAACTCGACATAAATGTACAATAGGCCATGGGTCAATGGCAGTCAATTCTGATTTCTGGCTGGTGCGTTCCAATAAATACAGGGCTTGAATAGTATTGGAGATTCCCTCATATATTCTCATTAGGGTACTAGTTATATGAGGAACATTTAAATTGTTTGTAATCTTTCCTGCACACTCCGAGGAGCACTAGGCATTTTCAAGCAGTTTGGGCATATGAAGCTTGCTGTTTGAGTTAATTTATGTGCTGGAGCAAACAGCTTTGCTCTAATGAAACTCCCCAAGGGTATACTAAGGATTACGAAAGGCTTGCTGCGTGATCAAGCAGGAAATAAGTATTTGGAGAAGGATGCTCTTTGCTTGCTTGATGCCCAGGGCTGTCACACTTTCAATAACCACAAGAAATCAACAATTAGCATTATCTCCATGAGGCCGTAACATCTATCCAGATTCAGGCTAGTACTGAGGCGCAGATTTATGACTTATGACACTAAATTCTACACAGCAATATGAATCTATTTATTAAATGTACCTAGTGAATTATAAGAATGTATTTGGTCACTATCCACATTAATCCCTTTCTGACAGCTGGTCATAATAATATGGCTCTATGGGCCAAATGTATGAAAACTGTCTAAGTTTAGGAGTCGTGGAGTCGGAGTCGGTGCCTAGTTTATTTTTTATTTTTTTTCTTAAACAATTTTTACTTGCACGACAAATTTACAAAGAATATGTCATACATTCCTAATAGTATCTAATTGACATCACATGAATACATACATCTTTGTATGATAGAAGTTTGAGAAATGTCCTTGTCTTACAATTTTTAAACTGTGAATCAAAAAAATAAGGAAAAACATCTAATAAACTGAAATTAACAGAAATTTGAACATCCTTTAGTCCTTCTTGGCTATTACTAAGGTCACTATTGCGCTATTAGACAAACTCCACCTGATATATCCACTGGCGAAAATGGGGGAACAAAAAAAAATTAAAAAAAAATCGTAAATCCCACATTACTTCTTCCAACCACTAGTCTTTAACTTCTAATTTTCCCAAGTTACCTGCAAGTTTCTCAGTGCCTATTTTTAAAGAGTTGGAGTCGTCATAAAAGGGACCGACTCCCAAAATATATAATAAGTTGATCCAGTTAGTTCGATGCAGTGCAAAGAGCAAGAGGAATTGGGTCCGGCCAGTGCTACTGCTCCCATATCTTCAGCCTCATCACATGAGGAGGGTAATTGATGACATGGAGCAGGTAAAGCGCTGCCCCAGGGGAAAAGATTCAGCTCCATGGCAAACAGATTTCAGCCAAATTTTTCATCTGCTTTCAAAGAAGTAGAAGAGTTCAACCATCCATCAAAACTGACTGTGGCTGAGGCAATTCCTTTATACCCCGACATTGTTAGAGATATTGCCCCTGTGGTCACCTCTTTGCCCCCAACCGAAGTTATTATTGAGAGGACGTTCTCTAGCCTGGAAATAATGAGATGAGATGTGAGGTCATGTATGCAGGATCTGATGGAGGCGATACTATTTCTCAGAACAAATTCAGAGACTCCACAAATGTCCCTGCAGTGTTTTGCATATTTACAAAAATTTTTGTGTTCTAAAGTCATATCCAATAAATATATTTTACACTGACAAGCAAAATGGTAACAATGTTCTGAACTTGTGACTTTCAGGCTCCATATCTCTCCATCCACTACAGCTTTGTACATGAGACTACTGTAATTTTATATACAGTCATCTTACCTATCTTATACATACATTTGACTTGCAAGTATTTAGCATCTGCTTAGTTCTGCAAATTCTTTCCTGTAACTGCATTGTTACTGTTTTGCTCCTAAATATCAAAATGTTAATTTTTATTATTTTGTTAGTATTTGGGAAATCCACCTTTGGCTTTCCACACTGCCTGAATCCTTCTGGGCTCTGGATCAGATTCCAGCACGTCTTGACCAAAATCTTTATCCCAGACCTCTTCTACACATTCCCAATGTTGGTGCAGACTGGACTTGGATTCAAATACAGCTTTTTCTTCAACTCTACCCACAAGTGGTCAAAAGATCAAAACATTGTTACCCTTTTGCTTGTCAGTGTCTGTTCTACCTAAATAGTTTGATTATTGTATCATAAGGTGATAAACAGCCTGATGTTACCATTTTACTACAGTAAAGTTATCACTTAAACATGCGCCATGTATGAGGGAGTCAGGAGTTGGAGGTTTGGGAAATTGAGGAGCTGGAGTCGGGGCTTTGGCTTGCCGATTCCACAGCCCTGATAGCAACCAATCAGAGCTTCCCTCTCATTTTTTTCCAGCGCATTACATGAAATTTTAGACCTAGACAGTTTTATACATGTGGCCCTATGTTTGTTTCCTCCTCGCCTTCCAAGAGCCAAAACTTTTTTTTATTTTTCCATCTACATAGGCATATCAGGGCTTTTGGTTGTGAGACAAGATGTACTTTTTAATAGTTTAATTGATCATACTATAGACTATACTGGAAAACCTAAACAAATTCTAAATGAGGTGAAATGTGAAAATTAAAAAAAGAAAAAGTACTTGTGATATGTTCGCAGGGGTTCTGTATTTCCAGTGTTCAATCTTTGGTATCAAATGATATGTTTTCTGAATTCTACAGGTTGGTACGATTCTAGCAATACCAAATATGTAAGTTTTTTGTTATGTTTTAGTACTGTTAAAAAAAAAATCAAACATTCTCTATTTCTTAAATGTATGCCACAGCACCATTTTTTGTTCTTTCACCTATGGACCTGAGTGAAGGGGTATTTTTGTGGGGTGTAAGTGTAATTTTTATTAATAACATTTTGGGATCGATAGAACTTTTCGAGCTTTTTACTCCAATGTTTAGGAGACGTGAAATGACCAAAAAATGGTAAATTTAGAGTTTGGAATCTTTCTTCTATTTTGTTCAGCTTATGGAATAAGGAATATTTAATATATTTTAATAGATCAGATTTTTATGGACGTAGCGATAGCAATTATATGTAACCTTTTATTTTTATTATTTGTAAAATGGCAAAAGAGGGTGACATTTATTTTAATATTTTAAAAATTTTTCATAATTCAAAAACTCTTTTTTACAGCTGAGATCTCTCATATATATGGTTATATCATAGAGGAGAGAAGCTGAGCTCTGTGATATATAGGGTTATATGATTGAGGAGAGAAGTTGAGCTCTGTGATATATAGGGTTATATGATAGAGAAGAGATGCTGAACTCTGTGATATATAGTGTTATATGATAGAGGGAGAGAAGCTGAGCTCTGGGATATATAGTGTTATATGATAGAGAAGAGAAGCTGAGCTCTGTGATATATAGTGTTATATGATAGAGAAGAGAAGCTGAGCTCTGTGATATATAGGGTTATATGATAGAGGAGAGAAGCTGAGCTCTGTGATATATAGTGTTATATGATAGAGGAGAGAACTGAGCTCTGTGATATATAGTGTTATTTTGACAGAGGAGGGGAGCTGAGCTCTGTGATATATAGGGTTATATATAGAGGAGAGGAGCTGAGCTCTGTGATATATAGGGTTATATGATAGAGGAGAGAAGTTTGACTCTGTGATATAAAGGGTTATATGATAGAGGAGGGGAGCTGAGCTCTGTGTTTATATAGGGTTATATGATAGAGGAGAGGAGCTGAGCTCTGTAAATATATGGGTTATATGATAAGGAGAGGAGCTGAGCTTTGTGATAAAATAGGGTTATATGACAGAGGAGAAAAGCTGAGCTCTGTGATATATAGGGTTATATATTAGAGGAGAGAAGCTGAGCTCTGTGATATATAGGGTTATATATTAGAGGAGAGAAGCTGAGCTTCTTATATAATTTCAAATTGTGCAGGAAAAAATCCTGAAGTCCGTTCAGAATTTTCTTTGCTTTTTACCCGAAATCCTGCCCCAAATCATATAACCTTATATATCACAGAACTCAGCTTTTCTCCCTCTATCACATTCTGGTATCAGAAAGGAACGCATACACCATCTGACAGGTTCACATTAATATTGAGCCCCCCTAGGGTACTTGACCACTAGGGGATGTGATCATCAGTACACCCTTCTGCATTGTATAATCAATGCAGAAGGGTGTACAAAAATGGTGGTCCTATTACTTCTTACCTGGAGCAGAAAGTAATAGAAACCTAAGCATGGTGGCTTGGTGGCTATGGAAGGCTATAAAGCCATCAATACATGATGAATATTTGATTGAAGTGTACACTTCCTGCTTTAAAAGGGTGTCCCCTACATGCATTTGATGGCATATCGATAGGGACAGAGTTGGGACCCACACCTGTCTTGAGAACAGGCCCCCAAAAGTGTTGACTTACAACAGAGAGCTGGTTACGCTTGTGCACGACTCTCCATTCCTTTCTAACGGATTTCTGACTACACCAAACACTGTACACCTGTACTTGAAATTCCCATAGAACAGAATGGAGAGTTTTACACAAGTGCAACCGGCTTCTGAACCGAGACTTTAAGTGGCATGTTCCTAAAATAGGTGTGGGTTGCAGAGGTGGGGCCCCACACCTATCAGACTTTGATGGCACATCTTAATATTATACCATCATAGTACATATATAGAGCATCCCTTTTATGCAAGGGCTTTAACAAAGATATTGCATTAGCCATTTAGGAACTGCAGCCATTTTTTTATGCAGTCTCTCCATTTTCACAGACACAAAAATAATTGGTCATACTATTATTATAAATATATAGATAATTTTTAAAATTTGGAGGCAAATACTTTGCAGTCAACATCTGCCTGAAATCTGGAGCCCAGGGCAGCACCAAATGTGAGGTTTCCGTTCTTGTATCGCTTCGCTAGGCCAGTACGACACCCACCTTCAGATCCTGCTTACTTTTGGGTCGTTCTGCTTTCAGTTTTTTCTTCAGCTTCCAGAACTAGGCAGCTAGGGGCGACATATATGAAACTTGGTGCCAACACAGTTCTAAATCCATATAGTGCAGAATGCAACCGAATGTACGTACCTGTCGTATGTGGGTTCATAAATCTGGCGTGTGGTATGCCTTGCACAGCATAGCACACCTTTGGCGCATAGCATATTTTTGACGCAAGTTTTGGTTTATGACTGTTCATACATCTACAGAATAGAGCTCCGACAGTTTGTTGTTGCAAGATACGCCCAAAGTATGCCGCAGCCCCATTCATACATGTCACCCCTAGTTTTTAGTCAATTTCTAGAATGAATTTCTTGGTTGTTACCATTGGTTCGCATCTCGAAATACCTTCTGTAGTTACATTAAAGAAGGTGTCTCATAATTTTAGACTTTGACAATGATATGCCAAATGTACCTACCAGAGAGGTAGTGTAAGAATTCTGTAAGGCTATGTTCACACGGGGTAATTTCGGCACGCATTTCGCGTCGTATTTGCGCTCTAATACAAGCGAGATGCACACCGAAATTACGTTAATCCACAGTTCTCATAGAGAACTATGGATTACGCCTCCTCGATCGTATTGTACGCGCGGGGAGATAAGTGACATGTTAATTACTTGCAGCGAATACATGAGTAATGACAGTCTATGGGGCTGCCGCCCCCCCCCCTCCGCGTCACGGGAGTACGCGCCGATCAGTGCGACTCCCAAACACCCGGCGTAATTGCGGGGCATACTGTACGCCCCGCAATACACCGGTAACAAGCTAAGTAGCATCTTAGGGCGACATGTATGAATTCTGGCGCTGATAGACCAGTTCTAAATTGCTTTAAGGTGGTATAGACTGCGCCAGAATGTATGAAGCTGGTCTTCTGCAGGTCATACATAAAGGCGCAGTCTAGTGTCAAAACGACAACTGAGGCTCAGGCACCACCTTTACCCTGGTCTGGATGTTCTTCTGCAGGTCATACATACAGGGCAGTGTAGAGCCAATACCACAAGTCTGGCTCAGGCACCACCTTTACCCTGGTCTGTTCTTCTGCAGGTCATACTACAGGCAGTGTAGAGCCAATACCACAAGTCTGGCTCAGGCACCACTTTTACCCTGGTCTGGCTGTTCTTCTGCAGCTCATACATACAGGACAGTGTAGAGCCAATACCACAAGTCTGGCTCAGCACCACCTTTACCCTGGTCTGGCTGTTCTTCTGCAGATCATACATACAGGGCAGTGTAGAGCCAATACCACAAGTCTGGCTCAGGCACCACCTTTACCCTGGTCTGGCTGTTCTTACTGTTCTGCGCCAAAGTTTTGATCTCAAAGTATCATAAATTTGTCTTCTTCTATGAATGTGGTGCGCCGTGCCCAGAACGCCCCCAAATCTTTGGTGCATTAAAAAGTGTCTTTGGCGCTTTGCGAAGGGACTTATTGCGCCAAAGTTTGGAGTGCACCTGTTCATACATTCTTTTTGGCTCAAAGTACAACAGAAAACTGGCGCATCCCCGTTCATACATGTCGCACTTAATCTTTCGTGCTCTTCTGGGGCTTTTGGGGTGCTTTCACACAGTGAAGTTTTTGTCCAGATTTAAGGGTGCTTTCACACGCAGATGCGTTGTTGGTGCATTTTTAGATGCGTTTTTGTGCAGACATGTACAGCATTGATTGCTATGCTTTTCTGCACAAAAAACGCATCCGAAAAGTGCATAAAAAATGCACCAAAAAAACACACTGGGGCAGATTTATCAAAGCAGTTGCGCCAGAATTCTGGCTAGATTTGCGCCAGAAACCAGCTTTTCGCCACATTTACTATGTGTTTTAGACAGTTTCAGACGCTTCTACGCCTCGTTCGACTAAAGGGGCGTGGCCTCGTAAAGGGGCGTGGTTTCTCAGAAAAGGGGTGTGGCTTAAGAGCGACCAAAAATGCGCCCCGATTTTGTCGGCGTTTCTGGTGTGAAAGTAAGACAACTTAATTGGTTACAAGATTTTGACTAGACATTTCTAACATGCACCAGATTTATCAACACTATGAAAATGAGGCGCATTGTAAGATTGTCTAGTCTAACTTTACACTGTCTAAAAGTAAGCCACTTTTGATAACTCTGCCCCACTGTGTGAAAGCACCCTAAGAAGATTGCTGGAAATAAAGGGAGTTTAATTGTTAAAACTGCACCAAAACTTTGCTGTTTGAAAGCACCCTTGGTGTTGCTGAGCTCGCCAGTGCTTTTCTTTTTTTTTTTTTATTTAAAAAAAGCTTGATTAAGACAATGCAGAAAAATGACAACAGTAATATGCCAGACGAAAGTGTACAATCTGAGAAGAAATAAAGTGTATCAGTAATCAGAAGACATCATATGTCAACGAAGCATGAAGGTTAAAGATACATTAAGCTGTCCATCAGGAATCGCAGCTAGCTACGATCAGGAGTATAGCTATGGAAATCGCAGTCCTGTGAAACCCCAATGCAGCGATGGAGGTATGGTGTTTAAAATACTGTTGATATCTCTATTTTATAAAAAAACAGTAACAACAAAGAAAAAAGTCAACAAGAGGAAATTAAATACATCGGTTTAAATCAATGCATCTATTGTTATATGCGTCACCAGTGGAGCTACGGGGTGCCCCAAATTCTGCCGTATAGCGATTTAGTATAGCAATCCCAAGAAAAGCCGATCCCAGTTTACTATCAAGAGGAAATGGGTCAGGTCCAAGACCTAATTCCCCAGGATCCTAAGCGTGACTCACATCCGCCCTCCTAAATACGTCAGACCCCATGAATACCACCCAATCCTCCCAGCTCTTCACAAATCGATCTAATGTCTGCTCCACACCCGCCCTTATTTCCTCCATGCGCTGCAGATATAAAATCTCCTTAAACCATTCAGCCATCGTGGGAAACTGTGTCGAGCGCCACTTCCTGGGAATCAAGGATTTAGCTGCTGCGAGCAGAAATATTAGCAGGTTTCCCTTTAAAGATCTTAGGCTCAAAGGTAGGATGTAGAGCAAAATAACTGCGGGGGAGTTCTGTAGTGATACACCTGTTATCGTCTGAATCAGATCGATAACCTTTTCCCAGAACTGCTGAATGGCCTCACAGCCCCACCATATGTGGGTCATCGTTCCAGTCTCCCTTCCACATCTCCAACAGGAGTCCGGCACTCCCGGGTTGATTGCATGAAGCAACTTCGGAACTCTATACCAGCGAGATAGCACTTTGTAGTTGAGTTCTTGTATCCTACAAGAGACTGAGGCCTTATTAGACAATAAACAAGCTTTTAACCATTCTTCCTCGGTAATAGTGCAGTCAGGGCCGTTCCTAGGGGCGGGCAGGGCGTGCGGTCGCCCGGGGCGCCGCGGCTCCGCTCACCCGAGGGGGGCGCCGCCCTGCCCGCCCGGAGGAGCGCCCCTGACTCTGCGCGACGTTTTATAACATCGTGCAGACCACAGCTGCAGGGAGGAGGCGGACGGATCGTTCCCGTCCTGACTCCTCCCCTGTATCAGCGTCGCAGGGGGCGCACAGTTTTCACCGCGCCCCCTGTGACGCTCGATCTCGCCGGCTGGCAGCTCTGCCGCTGAGGAGACCCCAGGGAGCTGCGTGCAGCGTAAGCAGCGTGGTGACGTCACTCTGCTTACACCGCTCTGCAGCTCCCACTGCTGAGCAGCTCCGGACCGGGACGCGCAGACCCAGGTGAGTAATCTTTTGTTATTTTATAATTACTTACAGGGGGCATCACTGGTTACCAGGGGGGGACACTGGCTACAAGGGGGGCATCCTGTCTACCAGGGGGCCCACTGGCTACCAGTGGGGCATCCTGGCTACCATGGGGGCATCCTGGCTACAAGGCGGGCATCCTGGCTACAAGGGGGGCACAATGGCTACAAGAGGGGCATCCTGGCTACAATGGGGGCATCCTGGCTACAAGGGGGGCATCCTGGCTACAAGGGGGGCATCCTGGCTACAAGAGGGGCAAACTGGCTACAATGGGGGCACAATGGCTACAACAGGGGCATCCAGGCTAAAAGGGGGGAAACTGGGTACAAAAGGGGCATCCTGCTACAATGGGGGCATACTGGCTACAATGGGGGCATACTGGCTACAATGGGGGCACACTGGCTACAATGGGGGCATCCTGGCTACAAGGGGGGAACACTGGCTACAAGGGGGCACAAAGGCTACAATGGGGGCACACTGGCTACAATGGTGGCATCCTGGCTAAAAAGGGGGCACACTGGCTACAATGGGGGCACACTGGCTACAAGGGGTGCACACTGGCTACAATGGGGGCATCCTGGCTACAAGGGGGGCACACTGGCTACAATGGGGCCCAACTGGCAACAAGGGGGCATCCAGGCTACAAGGGGGCACACTGGCTACAAGGGGGCACCAGGCTACAAGGGGGGCACACTGGCTACAATGAGGGCACACTGGCTACAAGCGGGCATCCTGGCTACAATGGGGGCACACTGGCTACAAGGGGGGACACTGCTACAGGGGGCATCACTGGCTACAATGGGGGCACACTGGCTACAATGGGGGCACACTGGCTACAAGAAGGGCATCACTGGCAACAAGGGGGAAAACTGGCAACAAGGGGGGGAACACTGGCTATAGGGGGGGATCACTGGCTACAATGGGGGCACATTGGCTACAGGGGGCATCTCTGGCTACAGGGGGGCATCTCTGGATACAGGGGTGGGCATCACTGGCTACAGGGGGGGCATCACTGGCTAGAAGGGGGGCATCACTGGCTACAATGGGGGGCATCTACTGGCTACAGGGGCATCTACTGATAACAGGGGGCATCTAAATGGCTACAGGGGCATCACTGGCTATAAGAGGGGGGCACACTGGCTACAATGGGGGCACACTAGCTACAAGGGGGCATCACTGGCTACAGGGGGCATCTCTAGCTACAAGGGGGGCATCTATGGCTACAAGGGGGGCATCTACTGGCTACAGGGGGCCCTACAGGCTACAAGGGGGCACACTGGCTACAATGGGGGCACACTGGCTACAATGGGGGCATCCAGGCTACAAGGGGGCACACTGGCTACAATGGGGGCATCCAGGCTACAAGGGGGCACACTGGCTACAAGTGGGGCATCCTGGCTACAAGGGGGGCACACTGGCTACAATGAGGGCACACTGGCTACAAGGGGGCATCCTGGCTACAAAGGGGGCACACTGGCTACAAGGGGGCACACTGGCTACAGGGGCAATCACTGGCTACAATGGGGGGGCACTGGCTACAAGGGGGCACACTGGCTACAAGGGGGGCATCACTGGCTACAAGGGGGGAACACTGGCTACAAGGGGGAACACTGGCTAAAGGGGGCATCACTGGCTACTGGGGGGGGGGCATCACTGGCTATAGGGGGGGCATCACTGGCTACAATGGGGGCATCACTGGCTACAGGGGTGCATCTCTGGCTACAGGGGGGGGCATCACTGGCTACAGGGGGGCATCACTGGCTATGGGGGCATCTACTGACTACAGGGGATCTACTGATAACAGGGGGCATCACTGGCTACAGGGGCATCTACTGGCAACAGGGGGCATCACTGGCTACAATGGGGGCACACTAGCTACAAGGGGGGCATCACTGGCTACAGGGGGGCATCTCTGGCTACAAGGGGGGCATCTATGGCTACAAGGGGGCATCTACTGGCTACAGGGGCATCACCTGATAACAGGGGCATCTACTGGCTACAGGGGGCATCACTGGCTACAATGGGGGCAAACTGGCTACAATGGGGGCCTCCTGGCTACAGGGGGGCATCTCACTGGCTACAGGGGGCATCACTGGGTACAGGGGCATCTACTGATAACAGGGGGCATCAACTGGCTACAGGGGGTATCACTGGCTGCAGGGGGAATCACTGGCTACAGGGGGCTACTACCTGGCTATAAGGGGCTACTACGTGGCTACAGGGCTTTTTCATGGCTAACCATATGAGATTTTTATAGATGGGGAGTTTGTAGAGATTTGGAATTATTTGGAAAATGCTGATAAAGTGAGGGGTTCTTAAGATATTTTTTGTAAAATTTTACATAAGAGTCGGTGTAGTCTTCCCTGGGCCTGGGAGAGATTGGAAAAAGAAGAGATAGAAACAACTCTTCAGGGGACGTCCCGTGAGTCACTAATAAAAATTTACTGAATCAATTTTTATGTCTCAGAGCCTGTGTACAAGGGGGAACCACCACTGAAAGCTGGTAATATTGGTTTAATAAATGGTTTGTATTCAGTAATGGGCAGTTTGTATTATTCAGTCACTATGTGCTGGTGATATGTGGTCACGGTGTTGCTGTGTTTGGTCACTATGTGGTTTATATGTGGTCATTTGGGGTGGTGGTATTAAATTCGGTCACTGTGTGCTGGTGATATGTGGTCTTAAATGGTCTTGGTTCTGGTTTCGGTAGCAGTGTTATTTGGTAACTGTATGACTATTATCTAAATTTTATATGTAGCAGATTGTGGTAAAGCTTTCTGTATATTTTAGATTTGGTTATGGTGATCACTGTGTTTCATTATGCACATTATGTTTACATGGGATGGGGGGGTGCGAAATTTCTTCACCTCGCCCTGAGTGAAATTTAGCCTAGGAACTGCCCTGAGTGCAGTTTAGTTCCTGTTCCCAATTAAGTTGGAGCAGTGGGCGGCTATTGGATTGCTTCTTAATCATCATATTGTACAGAGCGGAGATCAGATGCAATGGCTGCTTACTCTGGGAGCATAGCTGCTCAAAACAAGTTAAGTTTCGAGTTAACTCTAGCCTAACTTTGTTAGTGACCAAAAGAATTTAGCCTTTTGGGGAAATTCAGCCAAGTATTTGGGGACCGATTGGGGTGGGGGGAGCATTTCATCGTATGATTTAAAGGAGGAGGGGTCACGAAATTTTTAATGCAAGCCCGGCTTCGGGTTTGTTCCCCATCGCTATATAGAGGCAAATTTTAGGAGAAGTGGATCCCCCGGGCCCCCCCCGATTGGTAAACAGTGGACCCCCCGATGAATACAACCCATATTGTCTTCCCGTGAGACGGAAACAACCCGGGGAGCGTAATCGGGGAAATAAAGTCCAACCCCAGATAAATTTTAAAGCCCTTTGGGAAGAGGGTGGCCTCAGTCCAAGGGGCGGGTGGAAAGCAATCCTAAAAGAATTAAAAAACCCCCTTCAAATCCCGAAACCCATTTTTTGATGTGGTGGCGTTTTAAAAACCCCTTTTACTAAATCTAGTGGCAGTACCCCCTGATAAATTTTTAAAAATTTTTAAAAATTTTTGGTAGCGCGAAGCCCCCCCTTTTTCCCTTTTCAGGACTTTTCTTTCCCACCCCCGGTCCCCCTTTGGGGTTTTCCCAAAACAAAGGGGCCGTATGCATCCATTAAGGGCCTAGAAGAATGGGGTTGGGTTAAAACCCAATCGGTACGGCTGGAATAAGTATAGCAGGCGCGGGGAGGATATTCATTTTGACAATTTTTTATCCTTCCTAACCACGAAAAACTCTCTCCCCATCTAGCCCAAAACCCCTTTTAATTTCGTGTCAGGGAAGGGAAACAAAAAATTTAAAGTCAAAAGTTTTTCTTATAGTTTCTTGCAATTGAAAACCCCAAAAAAGTGGGAAAGCTTCACCCACCCATCGAAAGGGGTACTGGGTCCCCCCCAAAAAGGCTACTCTTGGGGGTGGGAAGGTAAAAATTTTTGCGGGCCCTGCTCTTTTAGAAATTACCTTAAAATTTTCAAGCTTTCCATAGAGATTTAGGGGATCCAACAAAGGGGGGGCCCGCGAGGTCTCAGGGTTTCCCTGATATATAATAGAAATCATCCGCAAAAAGCTGCGCACTTATGATACCAGTACCCCCTTTATACCCTTAATCTCCCCTGGGCCCCCTGGGTGGACCTTTCAGGAGGGATTTTATGGAGGAAACCCCAAAAGAGGGGCGGTTTAAAGGGGACATCCCCCGCCTCGTTTCCATTGTTAATAAAAGAACGGATCAGAAAAGGGCCCCAATTTATTTTTAATCCCGCGCCCTTGGCCATTTGTAAGAGCAAAAATTTTTTTTAGCATTTTCTGTTCCCCAGACCAAGTTTCGACAGGGCCGATTATAAATTGCCAATCTACCCGTCGAACCCCCTTTTTCCGCGTCAAGCGAAAGTAAACATTGGGGGGGGGGGGGGGGGGGGGGGGTTTGATCCCCCGCAAAATTTTGGGTAAGGGAGAACGACCTCAAAGTGTTGTTTCGGGGCCTCTCTTCCCAAACCAGGGAAACCCCACCTGATTTTTGGGTTTTTTAAAACCGGCAAGAAAAGAGTTTAAAAGACTTGGGGGGGTTTTCTCCCCCCGGGAATTTAGAGCAGTTTCGGGGAAAAATGGAGCGAAATACGTCCCCCTTTTTAAACCGTTTGAAAAAAAGGGGCCAAAAAATGCGCTGTTTTGAAAAACACCCTTGCATTGCCCCCGCAGATTTAATTAAATGCACATTTATTTAATTTTTGTCAGTGCAGTCCCTTTGGGAAATCCGAAAAAAAATATTGGGGGTTTGGGGGGCCTTTTGGACCGGATTGGGGATCACTGCTCAAAAGCAGGAAACCCCCCTTTTGCCCCTGCTCCCCTGCAAACCCCTTTATCCATCTCTATGGGGAAAAACCCGGGGGGATAAAACCACGTGAAAACATTCCCGTAGTCCTTTTCTCATTGGTTTGTACAGCTTAATTTAAAATTTTGGGGCCATATGTAATTAAAAGGCAACAACAGATGGATGCAAACATAATGGTATACATTTGCATAGTCCATCTGAAACAACAAAAGGCAAAAAAAGGGGCTAATTTTTGTGCCCTCTTTTAAAAAATTTTTTTTAAAAAAAAAAAAATTCTTTGTTGATTTTTGAAATATGGGTTTTTTACACCCTTTTTAAGGGGATTTTCCCCCTTGGGTTTAAAATGGGCCCCAAATTTTGGTTTTAATTCCCCGCCGAAGTGGCTTTCCCAAATTTCGGGCCGAAAACGGGGCCCCTTTCAAAAAAAGGTAATTCACAGTTTTCATAGAGAACATGGTTTAAATCTCCTCTTTCCCCCCGGGGGTTAAAAGGGCATTGAAATTTTAGCGGGGGTATACGGCCCCTGGCAATTCAAGTCTATGGGCCGGGGGAAAGTGCCCGGGCCCCCCGCCAGTCCCCCGTTTTCCCGCCCCCGGTCACAAAGGGGGTAATTGCGGGGCGTAATTACGCCCTGCAAAAACACCGTTTTTGAACCCTAGCCTTAGTTCAGGGTTTTGCTTACTATTCTGCCTGTGTCCATGTTTACAAGGCAATGGTTTTCATTTTTTGTCATTATTTACTTAAAATTTTGAGGAAAAAAAACATTTGTTTAACAAAAGTAAAAAAACAGTTACAACCCGCCCACGCCTAAAAAAGATAAGTGACTAGGTTTAAATAAAGTGTTATGGTTAACATGCTGGTCTAGGTATTCTACTTACCTTTAATGTTCCTTCCATCAGGTCCTAGCCAGATGAAGTAGGGATCAACGGTCTCTGCCTGTGAAAGGCGGACATCCATACATGCAATGGATGGGCTCTCCTTCATCATCTTCACATACACATTTACTGCAAGACAATACAAATGAATTCACAGCTTATTTTTAATGAAAAATAAATATCTTATGATTTCTTTTAGACTCTTTAAAAAAAAACCTCTCCTGACCATTGACTGATAGCAGCATGTATCTGCAGGTAGACACAATGGTGAGAAAGCATTGGGGATTATGACGCATCCTGCTAGCTGCTATTACCCCACAACAGCACAGGTATTTTGTGCTATTTGGGCTAAGATGATAGTGGACCTGTCCTTATAATATGCTGACCCTGAACAAGAAAGGCATATTGTGTGACAGATCTGCTTTAAAGGGGATCTATCAAAAACATATTTTTTTTTACTAATCCAAAAGAGATAATGAAACATATTATTTTCTTCTTAGCCGTTTTAATTTTCTGATTGTAGATTTGCTTATTTCTGTTATCTGTATACAATTATGGGAACCGCCATCTTGCCTGAGCTGCTTTTAACAGTATTTAGAGAGATGCTTTACAGCAGCTTAATGCACATAGGAGCCTGTGAACAGGAGCAGACCCATTGACTTCTATAGGAGAGTTTTCTGAGCATGCTCAGAAGAAGGGAAGAAGTCTATAAGCAGGAAGGGGGGGTTAGTAATCTGTGATTATCGCCTATTGTGCGTGGTGGATCCTGTGTTATCTATACACATTGGAGTCACATTTCAGTGTACTCCTGCCTGTGCTCATAATGAGGAGACTGCTGAAAAGTATTCTGTACAGAACAAGTGTCAGACTATGATTATGACTAGTGGCCAAAGAAAAGACTGCAGGACTTTAGGACTTAAAGGGAACCTGTCACATAGGTTATGCCCCCCTTGCTGAGGACAGCACAAGCTAGTGTCAGACCTGCTGTTTCCAGCGCTGTGTCCCTTATTCTGTAAGGTGCAGCAGTTTTAGAGTATTTAATTATCAAATCTGGCAGTTTGCAGCCAGAAAAGAGTCCAGCGTATTCATGAGCAGCTATTAGCCACGCCCACCTGACAGTTATGCACGTTTCTACCTATTCAAAGTAATAGGTTAATCAGTTGTGAGGTGGGCGGGGCTGAAAACTGCCAAATTTGAGCATTAAATACTCTGAAACTGTGGCATCTTATAAAATAAGGGACACAGCGCTGGAAACAGCATGTCTGACACAAGCTTGTGCTGTCCTCAGCATAATCTGTGTGACAGGTTCCCTTGAAAAAAATATTGATAGCGATATGAAAAATTTACAAAAAACATAACCAAGAATTCTTAAAAATTGTGTTGAACATAAAAACATGAGTTAACAATAGGACATTTTTAGATGGAACATTCTCTTTAATGGACACATTTACTTAAAGCACTTCCAGTGTCTTGTTTACTGACAGAGGTGTCACTATAATTAAACTGCTTGTCAGCCAAGTAACGTGTATTAACGGATCAAAAGGAACAGTATCTATAGTTGGGCACAAATGACATGATAGGCAATACGATAAAAGTAGGCAAGAAAGCACATGCTTGTAAGGGCTCAAACACGCATGGTTAAATGGTGAGTAGTGCCCCCGATAAAACATAGTTTAAAGGGGGAAATGTATAAATTGATTTACGCCAGTATTCTGCAGAAAAAAAACTTGCGGCTACTCACCTCTTCCCGCTCCTGCTCCTCTGCGATCTCCTGCTGTGTGCTGAAGGACACGTACCCATTCCCTACTGTGCACGCGCTTCAGCTCTTTAAAATTCAAAAGGGGTAGCATGTCGGTGATTGGATAATCACCAGGCACTGACCCTATATCTTCTTTCCACTTCCTGCATAGCCAGTTTGTTGGTGTTTGCTAGTGGTGTTCCTTTGTTAGAGTTTCCGTTTGTGTCTGCTATTCCATGTACTTGACCTCCTACCTGTTACTATTGACTACGTTGCCTGCCATCTGCCCTGACCTTCCTGCCTTTCCCTAACCATGGTCTTGCCTATTGATTCTGTAACACGCTTCACACCGGCGACCACTTCAAGCAAGTCATGTCAGGGGTAGCGATCTGGGAGTCTCCCACTGCACAAGTCCAACTGGCCTTGCAGTGGGCTCTGGCGAAAACTGGAAGGCTCCTTAGACCCCGCTCCCAGACGCAGCTTATACCACCACTTGCAGTGGTCCAGCGGAGCCCTATCCAGAAATCTGTGATGCATATTTTACATTTTTGGAGAAAAAAACATACTGTTAATGAAGAAAAAATAAATAATAAGTATACAAAATAACTGAACTTAAAGCTTAAAGGGGTTTTGCCACTAAGTAAAATTGACGTGGGAAGCTTGCAAGTGGAATAACAAACATTTTCACCATTCATCATTATTAAAAATTCTGTACCATTTTTGTTTTAGCTGCTCCCTTAGTGATCCATTGTTTACAGCTCCAGGGGATACGACCAGGGCTGAGAGCTCCTCACTCCTGGTCGCACATGCTCAGACATCACCTCTCCTCTCAGGCAGCTACTGAGTGTTCAAACCCCAGGTGCTGTCACTCTACTCCCGTCCTCTGTACTGCTTAGTAATTAGTCAAACAGTGCAAATAAATAAAAAAGAAACCTCAATGAGGTCTGTGCATTGATAAAGAGAAAACAAAACACAGGTTTGGTTCCTGCAAGGATTTGAACCTAGGACCCTTGTGCCTGGAGGCAAAACTTTACCTCTCAGCTACTCATAATGCTTTACATAAACAGCTCTTTCTTTGACTACAGAGAGGAAAGGCCTGGTGATGTCATCCTGCTGGGTCACATGATATGCAATTCAAACAAATCACACACGCCCTCTTCTGAGCACACAGAGCTGAAGTGCTGGAAGCAGGAGGTATGAAATGAGATCGTGGCAAAACCCCTTTAAGATTATTTCAAATATTAATATGAATAATGTCTGGACCAAGTCTATCCAGCAGCATTTTCACAGTATGAGATAAAAAGTTATCTGAGAAGAGATGATTTTTAACACAAATCTCTTTTCCTTAACCCCTTAACAATCGTCCGCCGACTTTTGACATCGGGCGGTACAGGTCGTTCATCTGCAGCAACGTCTTTTGGTGTCGCTGCAGACACTGGGGTTTGCAGCGCCCGGCGGCCGCAGCAGCAGGCTTTCCCCTGCTCTGTTGGGTGATCATGACTCCGGGTTTGTCTCACCATGCTGTTTCACAGAGCCATAGGCAGCTTTATATTCATACATCCTGGCTCTTCCTGGTAAGGTTGTGGTTGGTTCTATAGTAGTGATTAGCATATTAGCTTCCTATTCACAGCTCTTCTAATTGCACAGACATGAGAGCAGGAGATCTTATCTATAGTGCAGAGGGCTTCAAAGCTTAAAGTAAACACTCAAAAGTAATTATTTTCCTTTGTTTGTTAGATATAACACACTGTTCTCAAGCTGTCGGAGTCCTGTGTGTTCACCTGCGGCAGTGTCACTCCTTGCTATCAGATAAGACAAACAGAGAGAGGATGTGACCAGAGAAACCTATAAACACTCAGAGCAGATCAAATCTATTTTACCTCCTGATCAGGGAAAAAGCAAAAGAGACTTGTTTGGAAAAATTCTAGTTAATGTTTCCAACATGTGGAAAACTAATCTTCGTAGTGAGACAACCCTTTTAATTCTAAATTCAGCACAATTATAGAGTACTTTTGCCTCTGTGGGCTGCTAGGACAGATGGAAATTAATGACTCCCCACATCCTTACAATTTGTCCGTGATTTGATTTAATTATTTTACGTGTTGACTTCCCATATTTATATTCTTCAAATTATCATCACGAATAGCATATTCTAAACAAAGTTCCTCCCCCTTTCAGCTGTGACCAATAAGCCTAAATTATATATTCAGTACATCTCTCTTCTCACTAGCACATCAAATCTATTAGTTATAGGTATTAGAACGTGATTGATTTCTAGGTGCATTACAGCTGGAACAGGTAGACCACTTTCAAAGTGGTATACCTGAGCCAGAAATGCCGTACAAGCGCTAGAATGTGCCTGATTTATGACCCGTTGTAGAGCGCATTCTAGCCTATTATGCACATGAAATTTGATGTGTTAACGCCAAATTTCATACATGCCGCCCATAAGCTCCAGAACTTATCCCCTCATGGCTTGAATAAAGTAACCGAACTGATATAAATAGAGATATAAATATATCAACCCCTGGTGCAATCAATCTACGCCTGTTCTCTATACTCCTTAGTAATTAGTCAAATAAATAAAAAGAAAAAAGAAACCCCAATCAGTTATGTGAGTTGAGACAAAAACCACATAGCTACTTTGTAACAGATCTCTGTTTGACTAGAGTGAGCACACTGTGGGGAAAGGCATGGTGATGTCAGCATGCCTCTTTAAGTTTCAAATTTAGCTGAGCATACCCACTTGGCAATATTTGTAACTCCCATAGACATGAACAGGGAAAACTGTGCAAGTGCAGCCATATTTCCCTTCTTTTACCAGATGACAATGGCAATCCCTTTAATTTGTTGTCATTTTTCCCATGGGAATAAGTTTTTCAAGGTGCGTATGAAATGGATCTCATCAATGATAGAACATTCTTCTTCAGATCTTTGCATGTAACTGAAGTGTTACATGCATTGACACTTGGCTCTCCTACATAGGAAAGGTAATCTCTACTTTTCTTTATTCCTTCACCAGACATAATGTCACGTTCCATGCTGCTGCCCTTCTTCCGGACCGCGGACATGGCCGGGTCACTGCTTCTGACCGGTCTCCATTCATGCCGTGGCAGATGCTGTGGACCGCGGACATGTCTTTTTGCCCGTTTGTGTGTCCGGTACTTATACCTGTTGCAGTGTCCCTTATTATTGCTGCTACTCACTGTCCTTGCTCCTGCCCGATATGACCCTGCCTGACATCCAGCACGGCAGCCATTGTATTCTGTTTTGGCATCTATATGAAATAACTTTTTGCTGAAACTACAGTCCGTTACTGCTCGTCTGGATCAAGTACCACCCACACCAAGCACCCAGCGTCCACGGTGTCAGTGCAAACTGACACTGCTGGTCGTTACAGAATGAATTCACCATGGATCCTGACGAGGTGACCCTGTTTGACCCGCCCAAAGCTTCTGACCTGCCTGGCTCATCGTTCGCACAGAGCGTCTGTACCCACTGGCTCATGGTCCCGCCCCCTCGCCCAAGGGATCTGGTCCCACTGCCACTGGTCAGGCCCACAGGGGGCTGTACCCACTGGCTCATGGTCCCGCCCGCAGTGTCCCTGTACCCGCGACCCTGGCTCATGGTCCCGCCCAGAGGGTTCTGGTATCCCCAACTGGCTCATGGTCCGCCCCAGCGCTTCTGGGACCCAATGGCTCCCCTGGTCCAGCCCACACCGTCTGTACCCACAGGCTCATGGTCCCTCCCAGAGTGTCTGTACCCACTGGCTCATGGTCCTGCCCAGAGCTTCTGTACCCACTGGCTCATGGTCCCGCCCGCAGTGGTCCCTGTAACCCCCTGGCTCAATGGTCACCCGCCCGAGGTTTGTACCCACTGGCTCATGGTCCTGCCCAGAGTGTCTGTATCCACTGGCTCATGGTCCCGCCCGCAGTGTCTGTACCCACTGGCTTATGGTCCCACCCAGAGTGGCTGTACCCACTGGCTCATGGTCCCGCCCGCAGTGTCTGTACCCACTGGCTCATGGTCCCGCCCAGAGCTTCTGTATCCACTGGCTCATGGTCCTGCCCAGAGCTTCTGTACCCACTGGCTCATGGTCCAGCCCGCATGGTTCTGTAACCCACTGGCTCATGGTCCCGCCCGAGGTCCTGTACCCACTGGCTTTTAATGGTCGCTCACCCAGAGTGCTGTAACCCACTGGCTCATGGTCCCGCCCAAGTTCTGTACCCACTGGCTCATGGTCCCGCCCGCAGCGTCTGTACCCACTGGCTCATGGTCCCGCCCAGAGCTTCTGTACCCACTGGCTCATGGTCCCGCCCAGAGTGTCTGTACCCACTGGCTCATGGTCCCGCCCAGAGCGTTTGTACCCACTGGCTCATGGTCCCGCCCAGAGCTTCTATACCCGTTGGCTCACACGCCCAAATCTTCCCCCACATCCTGTGTCCCATTTGTTCATCCAGTGCATCTCCTTTTCTAAGTATCCCCGGCACTGGCTATCACTGAGCCTGTAGTTGGTTTGTGAGGTTGCCCCCGTAGTAGTTTCGGGCTGCAGACCTATGTGGGATTCCTTTCTATGGATTGGAAGGAGAAGGAGGGAGCTTAAGGGGGGGGGAGGGGTACTGTCACGTTCCATGGCGCTGTCCTTCTTCCGGACCGAGGACATGACAGGGTCCCTACTTCTGTCCTGTCTGCATTCATGCCGTGGCAGATGCTGTGGACCGCAAACGTGTCTGTTTGCCTGTGTCCTCGGTTCTAATACCTGTTGCTGTGTCCCTTGTTATTGCTGCTACTCATCTGTCCTCTCTCCTGTTCCTGTCTGGGTCTGCACACTCTCCATAGGGCGGGCGCGCTCGCTGGTCTGGATTTAAAGATACAGTGTCCCAATTACCAACGACCTCCTGTGATTTAAGGAAATTTTCTGCTCTGTTCCTGGTGAGCTCTGGTTTCTGTTCCTGTCATTATTCCTGCTTGCTATCTACCTAAGTACATTTAGCCTGTCAGCTTGTTAGGCTATGTTCACACGGCAATAATTGCGGGATGTATTTCGCCTACAATTACGTCGTGTGCTCGGGACTGGGGGGGCAGCAGCCCGCCGGCCCCATAGATATTCATTATTCACGGCGCATATTCGCCGCTAGCAGGGCCGGACTGGGAATAAAAATTAGCCGTGGTACTAAGCCCCCACCAGCCCACATACTATATCCACTTACAAAATTTCCCTTGTTCTTGTACATCGCTACTTTCTAAAATAAACTACACTATAAGAGCTGCTTTCATCATGGAGCATTTTGGTGCATTTTTATTGTGTTTTTGTGCGTTTTGTGGCAGAAAGCACATAGGCATTCTAATGCTGTATATTTCGCCACAAAAAACGTACATCAAAAAATGGCACCAAAATCCGCTCCGTGTGAAGCCCCCTACACACAAGCAAGAAAGAAAAGTGTGTGCAGAGAAACCCCCGTCAGCAGAGTCAAGGAGTGCACGTGCTTTACATCAGGACAAGCCCACACCTGACACTACATAAGGCAACCAGCATTAACCTAGCAACCCCACCAATCACATGCAGGCAAGTAGATCAGGTCAGCCCATCAATGAATACAGCACTGATTTAAACATAGTAAAGTAAAATGACCCCTGACAGCAGGGACCCACAGGAGACGTCATCCTCTGATGGGAGTTAGTTATCTTCTCCTTTTCTTCTCCTTCAGGCCCAAACCTCCATGATGTCTTCCCTGAATGAGATGTATCCCCTTCCATTTTTCTCTGTCGCGGTAGCAGCATGCAGTGTCTTCTTCTAGTGGTCACAACTCGTCCCTGTAGAATTTACTCACAAATACATCTAGACTCCTCTCTTTTCTCAGCGACTTTCCTATCAATTCCCCAAACTGGTATGTTAGAGCCCTAAAAAATAGAAATTAAAAAATGTCAAATAAGTGGCATGTAAATAGGTAGACCCTCCATAAACAGGAGGCCTTCCCTCCATTAATTTGGTAGTGTAGACAGGAGCCTACCCCTGTAACTAGCTCAGGTAGCTGGGGCTGCCCTCCAGTAACTAGCCAGGTAGCTGGGGCCTGCCCCATTAACAGCCAGGTAGCTGGGGCTGCCCCCAGTAACTAGCCAGGTAGCTGGTGCTTCCCCAAGTAAACTAGGGCCAGGTAGGGCCAGTAATTAGAGATGTAGGGCCAGAAAATTAGAGATGTAGGGCCAGGGGCAGTAATTAGGGGGCAGTGCAGGGCCAGTAAGTAGACGAGGCATGGCCACTTATAGGGTAGGCACGGCAGTATATAGCCAGGCAGGGGCCACTATAGGCATGGCATGGGCAGGCAATAGGGCCAGGGAAGGGCCACTTAGAGTCAGCAGGGGGCAGTATATAGATAAGGCAGGGGGGCAGTATATAGCCAGGCACGGGCAGTATATAGCCAGGGCAGGGCCACTTATAGGAAGTGGCATGGGCAGCATTATAGCCAGGAAGGGCATTTATAGAGCAGGAGAAGGGCAGTAAAAAAGGATAGGGCGGGGCAGATATAGTCCAGGCAGGGGCAGTATATAGCCAGGGCAGGGTGCCAGTAAAAATTAGAGATGTGAGGGCCAGTAATAGCCAGGTAAAGCCAGGGGGCAGTAAATTACAGTCAGGGCCAGTATGTAGCCAGGCTTGGCCAGTAAGTAGGCAGGCAGGGCCCCTTATAGGGTAGCCAGGGGCAGTATAAAGCCAGGCTGGGCCAGTAAGTAGGCAGGCAGGGCCCCTTATAGGGTAGCCAGGGGCAGTATAAAGCCAGGCAGGGCCACTTAGAAGCAGGTCCAGGGGCAGTATAATAGTCCATGCGGGCCACTTAAGGCAGGCAGGAGGCAGTATATAGCCAGGAATGGCCACTTAGAGGCAGGCAGGGGCAGTATATAGCCTGACAAGGCCCACTTAGCGGCAGGCAGGGGGCAGTATATATATAGCATGTGTCAGTATAAACAGCAGGGCCTCTTGGAGGTTGGCCAGTTTGTCAGTATATAGGCCAGTGCAGGGCCAGTAGAGGCAGGCAGGGGGCATTGAAATAGTCCCTTGCAGGGGCCACTTAGAGGTATGGCAGGGGCAGTATATATCCAGGCAGTGCCACGTAGAGGCAGACATGTGGCAGTATATAGCCAGCAGGGGGATGTATATACCAGGCATGGGGCATTTAAGTGGCAGGCAAGGGCATGTATATAAGGCCCCAGGCAGGGGCAGTATATAGAATATGCAGGGGCAGTAAATATATATGGCAGGGGCATATAGTCGGACGCAGGCAGGGGCATTATATCGCCAGCAGGGCCACTTCTAGAGGACAGCAGGGGCATATATAGCCAGGCATGGGGCAGTATATAGCCAGGCGAGGCCTCTTAAGAGCAGGTATGCAGTTATATAGCCATGCAGTGCCACTTAGAGGGCAGAGCAGGGTGCAGTATAGATATCCCAGGGCATGGCCACTTAGAGGCAGGCAGGGGCAGTATATAGATAGGCAGGGGCAGTATATAACCAGTGCCGGAGTGTATATAGCCAGGCAGGGGCAGTTATAGTAGGATCGGGCAGGGGCAGTATAAAGGCCAGGACAGTGGCAGTATATAGGGTAAGTGGCAGGGCAGAATATAGGCCAGGCGTGGGCAGATATTAGGGTATGCAGAGGCATGTATATAGCCAGTTCAGGGGGCAGATATATAGGGTTAGGACAGAGGCAGATATATACAGGCATGGGGCAGTTATATATGGGTAGCAGATCAGTGTATATATGCCAGGCAAGGGGGCAGTATATAGGGTGAGGCAGAAGCATATAATAGCCAGGCAGGGCAGTAAATAGTGTAGGGCATAGAGCATTATAAAGCCAAGGCATCGGGCATGAAATAGGGTAGGCAGAGGAGAGTATATAGCCAGCAGTGGGCCAGTAAGTAGTTTAAAAAACAATAAAAATCGTTACTCACGCTGGTTTCCCCTCCTCTTCTCCAAGTCCGTTTCAGACGGGCCGGCTCTAACCTTAGTATGGGGGCCGCGAAGCAGGCGCGCGATGATGTCATCACATCGCGCACCGGCCCGCGACCTCCTGGGAGCTGAACAAACGGGATCTTCTGATCCCAGCTGCTCAGCCTCGGCCGCTGCTTGCACGCGCATGCCAGGCAGGCGGCCGTGTGATGGCTGCATGGTGCTGGGTCTGTGACCCGTGCCGGTGAGTGCGAGGGGCCTATCGGCCCCTGCACAGGGGTCCCTGTCGCCTATGCGACCATTGGCGCCCCTGGCGTGCGCCGGCAATCGTGGGCTCGCCGGGGGGAAACACCGCCCGTCAGCGGGCGCACCGAGCCGGCCCCTGCGGCCCGGACCCTGAGGCGTCCCGCCGGGGCAAATTGCACCGGTTTGCCCTGTTGGCCAGTCCTGGCCTGGCCGCTAGTAATTGACATGTCACTTCTCCTCCCCCGCGCGGCGAATTGTGCGATGCGTTGGAGAGTAGGTGTATCCATAGTTCTCTATGAGAACTGTGGATTACTGTAATGACTGGGACGTATCTTGCCCCGTATTTAGCACAGTACGGCGTGAAGTACGGGGCGAGATACGTCCCAGTGTAAGCCGTGTGAACACAGCCTTAACCTGCCATCCTGCCAGTCTGATATCAGTATTCCGGTTTCTGCTGTACCCTGCCATCTTGTCTGTCAGCTACGTGTCTGGGATCAGCTTCCAGTTTTTGGTTAACCCCACTGTGTCCAGGTTGCTGTTTCTGTACCTCCGTTCTGCTGTTACCTGCAGTTCTGCCCATTTGTACCTGCTTGCTATCTTGCCTAGGACTCTGTTATCTGCCTATGGCTACACTGGCCTGTGTCATCTCTGCCAGTCCTTGTCCTGCACTTCGGCTGTCACTGCAAGTAGCCTACCATCTATGCTTGCAATGGCCCAAAGGATCCACAACTATCCGGTGATTGACATGTCCGTACCTACTGACCTGTCCTTCCGTTACACATAATACACAAGCAAGTGAGAAAAAGAGAAGATAACTAAATATTATAAATGAACATAAAAAACAGAGTATAGAAGTACTGAGAACGACCTCATCTGTCCTACTCTGTCCAGGGAGGGGTTAGTTATGCCTTTATAGTGTAAAGCATTGGGTTAATACTTATTGTTTAATTAGTAAAACTTCCATCTGTCCTACCAGCCCACAGGGGCAGAAATACCACATTAATGTGCTGCTGGTAGGACGTAAGGGAATGAAGATTTTCCGAGTGAGTTGAGCTTTCATCTATTATATGGATCTGCGAGTATCACTGTGATGGTTTTTCTCCGTGTGAAAATGTGAATGACATTATCAGCGGGTGCTGTCCCTAAAGCAGGCATGCTGCAAATTTGGTATAAATTATTCTACCTCAGGTCTTTGAACAGTCAGTTCAAAGCCACAAGGGAAATTTAGGAGAAGCTGGTGAGTCTTTGTTTTTGTTTTCACAATATAAAATAAAATTATACAGTTAATTGTCAAAATTAATTGATTTTGTTTTATTGAGTCAAAAAAATCCCACCATCCAAATGCTGTGTACAGAAGCAGGCTATAAACTCAAAGTTCAGTGCATGTTATGGATAATTTCTCATAAGTTGTGTCCTTCATTCAAAAGAAATCAGACTCGTCTCAACCCCTCACACTATTTTCAATGAAAAAAAAATCGACTCATTTCTACTCATGCCGAATCTTCACATAGTATATGAAGGCTGAAATCCACCCCTGAAAACAGCCTGAAAAACACTGAAATAGCAAATCTGCAAGGTTTTAACCATGGATTACATGCTATTTCAGCGCTGAAAAACAGCGGTGTGGACCCACCCTAATACAATGGTATCACCAATAAGCCATTATGGATATATACTTATAAGGTGACATATATGAATGGGGCTGCGCCAGAATTCTGGCCTCAAAAAGCTGTAGTAGACCAGTTCTATAGATTTATGAACAGGCGCACTCCAAACTTTGGCGCGATAAGTGCCTCGGTACCACGCCAAAGAAACTTTTTAGTGCGCCAAAGTTTTAAGGTGTTCTGGGGGCATTGCACCACATTAGTAGAAGTAGACACATTTATGATTCTTTGACGCCAAAACTTTGGTGCAGAAAAGAAGAACAGCCAGACCAGGGTAAAGGTGGTGCCTGAGCCTGAGTTGTTGTATTGGCTCTACACTGCCCTGTATGTATGACCTGCAGAAGAACAGCTTCATACATTCTGGCGCGGTCTATACTACCTTAAAGCAATTTAGAACTGGTCTATCAGCGCCAGAATTCAAACATGTCGCCCACATTGTTTTGTACAGGATACTGTCTATGGACATAGCATAATCTGTTGTTATAACTCATTTTTAGAACCCCAAAAACAGAACAAGAGAGCAAATATGTCATAAAACAACCAAATAGAAAAGCCAGAAATGACCAACAGCTCTCAGTACATTGTATTTAGACCCTTAGCTACAACGCATTTAAAGGGGTTTTGCCACCATGTAATGTTGACGTGGGAACCTCCAAAATGGGTATTTAATCACTTTTCTAAATATATGTGATTACAAAAAGTGAAGACTGTGAGAGCTACAGCATTTCTAAATCCCCCTTAGTTACCTCAAAGCTTCCCCTAGACACGACCCAGGAGCTGACAGGTCGCGCTTGCGTGAAACACTTCTTATCTGATGACAGGCAAAATGAATGAGCTTTTAAGGCACCGGGTAGACAGTGCAGTCTGAGGCTGTGTCTTGCTGTATTGATAATCCACTCTTTTACTGTTGATTATTTCACTTAAGTTTTGAGACGCTCCCTTGGATTCCTCACTCCTCACTCGCCCCCTCCCTCTCTCCCCTGCAGCTTCATGACTCAGCGTGATTTGTATATATCCTGCTCCCGTGCTGATAAGAGGTAGGTAACTGGCGTCTTGGCAAATCCCCTTTAAGGTACCTCATACTGAAAACCATTATATAATGTGTGTGTGTGTCTATCCCATTTAATATTTTTGGAACAGGGTGCACCTTGGTGTGTCTAATTCTA
>JAODAL010041198.1:0-36132 GCA_025379985.1 Phyllomedusa bahiana
TTTTTTTTTGTTGCCCCTAGAAACCAATCAGAGCACCCCTTTTCCATTTTTTCCCGGGACCCCTTTATAAAATTTAAAAGGGGGAGCCTGTTTGGTTACTTTGGGCAAAAAAAGGAAAGTTTTTCATAAAAGTTTTCATATATAAGGCCCCTATTTTTTAATTTAGGTGGGTTCATTTTCAGTTTTGGACTTATTTTCGGTCCTTTTAAAAGGACGTTTATTTAAAGAAACCGGCAGGGGGGCGATGTCCATTTGCCTCCTGCACTGTTGTATGAGTAAGGTTTTTTAATTTTTTTTTTTCAGAGAGGGCCCATAAAGGCACATTACAGTACCTACAGGGGGCTGTATTCTACAGAGAGCTATAAACTACAGGGGGCATATTACCTACAATTGGCTATAAACTTCAGGGGGCATTTTACCTACAGGTGGCTATAAACTACGGGAGGAAATATGACCACGGGGGGCTATCACCTACGGGGGGGCCTTTTCACCTACAGGGGGGCCCTATCACCCTACCGGGACCCTATAACCTACAGGAGGCCGATCCCTACAGGGGGCCCTTTTAAAACCTTCAGGGGGCCATTACCTACAGGGGAGTAAAACCCTACAGGGGGCTAAACCCTACAGGGGGCCCTATAACCCTTAAAAGGGGCCCTTATCTAAAAGGGGCCCCAATTTTACCTACGGGGGCCCCATAATATCAACCTACAGGGGCCCTATATTTTCAGGGGGTTTATTTATATTACTTTTTTATCAAACAGGGGAAAGTATACCTACCTACAGGGGGCAGTTTATCTACCTACAGGGAGTTTTTTAAAACCTCCCTACAGGGGGCGTACATCATCACGGGGGAGCTGTATCCCTTTACCTACGGGGGGCCCAAGTATATCTAATTGTACCAAAAGGGGGAGCATTTAAATCAAACCTAAAAAAAGAGAGTGGCGGGAAAATTTTTGCTATTGGGTAAGTAACGGGCCCTCAGTGATAGAAAACAAAAGAGTGAGGGATAAATGGGGCATTTTCAGTTTGGGAAACCCATGTTACTAGAAAGGGTCCCCCACAGGGGCCCATTTTTGGCACTTGTTTTTAAACCCACTTTTTGAAATGCCCATTACAGAAGGTTTTAAACGGGTAGAATTTAAATTTCTTTGCAGATGATACTAAGCTGTGAAAAATTAAATTTAAAACCAAAATAGAGGATAATAAAGGGTTTAAATGCACATAGGAAGAGAAAACCCATTTCATGCCCTACTTACTGCAATTAAACAGAAAACTTAATTGAGAAAACCAGTGCAGGCAGCAGCTGTAAAGGCAAATAATATTTGAGTTTACTAAAAAGGAACAAATATTTCATATATTTCTAAGATAACTCGATATTGGCTATATCTCTACCTTGATCTTGGTTACTGCTGTTACAATTTGTCATAGTTAGTGCTCTTGATAAAATTCTATAAAAATGTTATTGATTAGAAAAAAAGGGGACATAAAGTGGGGAAAAAAAAAATTTAGTCAGCCACCCAATTTCACTTTTTCCCTCCCATTTAAAAAAAAGTTAAAAGAGAGCTGAAATTTTTGGACATCATGGGTTTAGCGTCAACTATGAGAGACAAAATGAAAAAAAAAATCCAAAAAAATCCCCTTTTGTTTATATGGAAAAAAATTTTTTTTAAAAATTAGGGGGAAAATCGTTTTTGGGGTTTTCAAAAAACAAAAGCTCATCTCAATACTTTGTGTTTATATCCTTTTTTTTTGGCCCGGGGGCCCGGGAGGCCCAAACTTTTTCTGTAAGTCTTCACAAGGTTTTGGCAAAAACTTTGGGTTGTTTAAACTTTTGGCCCCATTCCCCCATAAAAAATCTCCTCTAGGCCCCAATTTGTTTCCTTTTTTGTGCGGGGTCGCGGGAAAAAACCCGGATTTTCAATTTCCCTAAAAAAGGGGTTTTTTCAAATGGGGTTGAAAATCTGGAAAACGGGCTAGACCACTCCAGGACCTTAAAAATGCTTTTTTCCAAAGCCACTCCCCTGCGGGAAAAACTGGGCCAAATTTAAATCTTAAATCCCCCGGGCTGAGGGAAAAAGGGTTTTTTGAACTAAAATTTTCTCACGAAACAGGGCCCCCCTTCATTTTTTTTAAATTTACTGGATCAAAACCTTTTTGATCCCCTTTTTTTGGGGGGCAGAAAAAAACGGCCCAAATTTTAAAAATTTTCCCCCACCCCCAAAGGGGTTCCCCAGTGGGAAAGGGGTTTCTTTGATGCAACTAAAGGAAATTCCCTTTTACCCCCAAACACGACGAGTTTGTTTTTCCCTCCCAAAAAATTTTTTAAATTTTTGGTTTTTAAATCGACCATACTTTTAATTTCCCCCAAAATTTTATTTCTAGATCACCCAAAAAGGCTTTTTTAGAAAAACTTCATAGGGGCCCTAGAAGAAAAATCTGGGTTTAAAGGGCAGGGGGAAAAGCCCTGGTACTGCAGGTTTCTGAGTTCTTGGTGGCTTTAGGTGTTTAATCGATGGTACCTTTGTTATGTTTGGTTTTCCCCCCCTTCTCTGCGGTTTCCCGGGGATGTTTCCCTCCCCTTTCTTGTGAAAAATTTTGTCCCCCCCGGATGGATTTTGCGTGTACCCCCTTTTTCAATGGAGATTTCAGGGGCCCCTTGTTTTGTCTTCCAAAATTAAAAATTTATTCCCCCACATTTTATTTTCCCACCTGGTGTTGTCTTTTGCAGATTCGGGTCTTCCCAGTTTTGGTGCCGGCAAACAATTTTCTTTTGGTGCCCTTTGGGAAAGTTCTTTGGTCTTGAAAAAAAGTGGAGTTTGGAAGTGTGAGTTTGGGGATTGGGGCCCAGGGTGTTTTTTTATTACTAATAAAAAAATTTTCCAAACAGATCCCAAATTAAATTAAAGATAAGGGCGGGAGGACAGGGGAGTCTTTTAAAGAAAATTTTACGGGCCCGGGTGAGAGCCAGAAATCTTGTTTGGGTTTGGGGTAAATAAAAATACTTATTTTCCACAAATTTTGGGCAAATAAATTTTTTCCAAAAATCAAGACAATGTAAATTTTGGGGAAATTTTGTTTTTCTCATTTTGTTCTCTATTTGAGGAAACCCCCAGGGAATGCCCAATTGCAGGCCTCTCTTTCTTTTTGAAGGGGGGAGAACTTCCCACAAATTGGGTGCTGACAAAATATTTTTTCCCCCACTGAAGATGCACATGTTGAAAATCGTTCCCCCAAAATTAAATAAACCCCTAGTCAAACCAAACAATAGGGAAATTTGGTGCGCGGGGGGGGAAATCAAAGATCTATATAGAGATTTTCCCATGATTTTTTTTTAATCCCCAGGGCCCTGTCTAAAAGAACAAGGGGGGCTTCCTCTACTTTCTTGAGGATAAGAAAAAACTTCTTAATAAAATTGGAAAAGGGGGGATTCTTTACTTTTAAAGAGCATTGAGACTGTGGAACTTTTCGGGCCGGGAAAAAACTGTCATGGGGGAATTCGAAACAGAATTCCTAGTATTTAAAGTTGTACCGGTTGTAAACCATAGAAAGTATTAGAAGATAAAGGGAAACAGGCAATCCCTTTTTAAAAGACTGAAAATTTTGAGGGAAAAGGTTTCGGGGGGTACTAGTCCCTTCTTCAGACATGATTTTTATAAAAGAAAACTAAAAAATTACAAAACTTTTTAATACACAAAAGACATGGATTCCTTAAAAAAGGGAACTTAGAATCTTTAAAAAAAACCCAAAATGAAATAAACCCCTCTTTCAAGAAACAGATTCCCAAAAGGGGCCCTGCATGCCGAGTATTAATATAAACCAAGTTTTTGGGGTGACTGGGGTTTCCCCTGGAGAAGGGTCATTGACGGGGAAATTTATTCTAAATTTGCCGTTTGGGGAAGCCCGGGAAAGGGAATTTTTCCCCCCCTAAAATGAAAACAATTGGCCTTTTTTCCTCATGGGGGGTTTTTTTGCCTTCCCCCCGGGAAACAAAAACTTTAGCCAATAGGTGAACGGAGGGATTTTGGTGTTTTTTCAGCCTTAAAAATTTAATGGGCCCTTTTGGTTTAATGAAAACTGTCTAGGTCTAAAACTCTCTTTGTTGCAAAACCAACCAACCCTGAGACCCCCTTTCTTTTTTTCCAGAGCTTTATATAAAACGAAAGGGGGAGCTCTGTTTTAGGGGGCTATGGAAAAACAAATTGATAGTTTTAAAAACCTATACCAGTTTTTATACATGTGGCCCCATATAACTATGAGAGACAAATTGGAGACATAAACTTTTGCTGAGTTTAGTTCCTGTGTAAGACATCAAACAGGGGACAGACACAGTCCAAAAATATAACAGAATCAGAATATAACTTCATTTACCCGCCCTTTTTATTTATGAAAAATTAACAGAGAAAGAGTTAACTTTTGGTTTTAAAAAAATCTATAACAAAAAAAAAATGCTGTGAAGAGTCAAACAGCAGTGTAAGAAGTTATTGAGAACAGATCTAATCATGAAAACAAACAGTCTTTATTGCTTTTCCCATTGTTTATTTGTGGGGGGGTTTCCATTTTTAAAAATAAGAAAGAGAATTTTGGGGCCCCTTTTTTACCCTTCTCCAATCCATTTTAGAACAAAGAATGGGATGGGGGCTGTAGATGTTTACCGTTTTCCATTAAGTGCAGAAAATTTAAAATTACAAAATTTTCTGAAATGTGCCAGGAGTCTGTAAACCCCAACTTTGGGTTGTTTTTTCAAGAATAAGGACATAAAGATTTGATTGTCACCAGATGGACCCTTTTAAAATTTTTCCTCTGGACCCTTGGGGAAGAAAATGTTTTTATTTTTGGCAGTGTTAGATGTTGATAGGTGATAAACATTTGCTTTTAAGGGACCCTTTATCCCCTTCGCTATTTAAATATTAAATGAGGTTTAGCACTAAAATTTTAACCAAATTTTAATTTTAATAAATCCAAGGATTTTAACTAAAAAAATTATTTTTCTGTACATTTGCAAATTTTTTTAGGCAAGTTGTATTTTTGAGGAAAAATTTTAACAAATTGAACAAATACAGGGGCTGTCAGGCCCAACCCCCAAAAAATTTTAAATAAGTCAGCCCCTGAATATCAAAGAGATTTAAAGTAAAGGGTTTTGGGAAATTTTTTTGGGAGAATAGTTATGTTCCTTTAATTTAATTTGGCAATTTATTTAGGCTAGGCCCACACAGCACAATATCCTTGGTGGATTTTCAGTGGAAATTAAGAAAATTTGGGAATCCCGGGGGAAAAATTCTGATGGTCCCAAGTGTGGGTTTGACCGAAAATGAAAAAAATCCTTGTTTGTGGGCCCTACACAGAACAGTTTTTTTTCCCCCGGCCCCGTTTTTTTGGCAAATTTTTTAAAAAACATGCTATATATTCCCGGCAGATTGCCATTGGTTTCCCCTGAAAATTTCAATAAAACGGGGGCCAATGGAAAAAAATCGGCCCTTGGGAGGGGAAATTTTAAAAATTCTGAATAGACATAGCCTTAGTCTACAGAATTATTATGCAACTAAATGAAAACCCAGAAAAATTTGATACACTTGTTTTTTTTTCATCTTTTTTAAATGAGAAGAAAAAGAAAACCCAACTTAAAATTTACAAATAAGCTTTTTGGGCCCTTTTCCCCCCAAACCTTCAGTGCCCCAAATTTAAAGGTCTTTAAAGGGGGAAGGGGAGGTCAGGGTTTTTTTTTTTTTTTCCCAAATTTTTTAGGCCTTTACTAGTTTGCCCACACAGTGAAAGAAATTCTATGCAAGCCGAGGGAAAGCATTTTTCCAAATAAAAAATCATGGTTTTTTTTTAAAAAGATGCAGTTTTTTTTTCGGGTAACCCCCTGCTTAAAGGGAAAAGTGTCTTTTGGAAAAAAACAGGCCCGTGGGTTAAAAAAGGGGAAAGAAACCCCTTTCCTTACTTCGGCTGTTTTCCACTGCTTTTTTAGCTTATCAGTTTTGTGAATGCGGGGGGCCTTTTTTCCCCCTCCCAGCTGGATGCCCTTCATCCCCCCTTCACTGCTGGCCTAAAGACCCCCCCCCCTCCCCTCTCAGCCCAAACATGCACTGTGCCCTTTTCTCTATGCAGTCTTTTTTATAAGAGCTTATAAAAAACCAAGGCTGCTTTTCAAATCTAACCCTGAGATGATCCCCTCACAGCTGAAGATGTATTAAAGTTTTTCTAAAAACGGCAAGATCTGAGTGTATGCAGGGGGTTTTTAGGCACGGGGAAAAAAATGTCATTTTTCCCCCTCTTTGTACAATTTTCCCTGCAGCCCTTTTTTCGGCTGGGTTGGGAGACAGAAAAATTGCAAACCGGCCCTAACTTTTGAGTCAAGACACGCTCCGTGAATCGCCCCGGGGGGCTGAAACGGGAATGTAAATTAGCTCCCCAGCTGGGTGAATTGCAAGGGGGGGGTTTAAAGGGGGATTGGGACCCAACCCCCTGGATATCATTGAAAAATAAAAACAAAGATAAGGGACACTATGGGGAAAAAGGCAGTTTTGCTAAACTTTCCAAATTTCCAAAGTTGCCTTTTTTTTACGGGTCCCCTTAAATTCTAAAACCTTTTAAATAAAAAGATAAAACCCCTTTTTAAGGGAGTTAAATTTTGGATTTCCAATCTTTAATGTGAAAAGGTCCAAACAAGCTAAATTTTTTAATAATACCACCCACATTGAAAATACCCCCCCCTCCACCTTGCCCGGTTTGAGCCCAAAAGTAGGGGGTCTTTACCTTTTTAAAATGACCCCCACCCAAAGGGGCCCTTTCCATCTGGTCCATCAAGACCCACTCTAAATTTTTTCAGTCCCAAAAAACATTTCAGAAAATTTTTTTGGGCCCCAAAATCTGATTTTTAAACTTATATGTCTTTTGCCGTGGTTGTTGGGTTTCAATCTCCCTTACTTTGGCCATGTCTCTGAAAATTTTTTATTTTTGGGCACTACATGGAGGTTACAGTTCTGGTATATGACAGCACCGGAGGATAATGAGTTCCTGGTTACTTTACATTTGATTTTTCTTTAATCCTTCTCAATATGTTTCTTGCGACCCTGTTAACTATTTGCAACAAAATTGTTCATGGTTCTGTTATCACGCCCCAATGTATTAGCTATTTCAAGAATGCTGCATCCCTCTGAAAGACAATTTGGATTTTTCACAGTCAGTTAAAAACCCCCTTTTTGGCCTTAAGGGAAAACAAGGTACCTTTAATTTAAAATAAAATTTTGGGGAAAAACCCTTGATACAGAGTGTTTTTTCTTTGGGGGGCCACCGCAACTTTTTCTCCCTTTGGCCCAAAAGGGTTTAACAAGGCTTTATTGTTCCCCGTAATTGCGGGGGAAAAAAATTTCCCCCCGCAAAATTTGCCGGGGTTTCCCTTGCAGCGGGGGGCCGGGGGGGGAGGCCCCGGTTTCTCGTTGCGGCCCCCCCTAGACATTGGGATTTATCCACGGCGCGTATCCCCCCGGGGGAAAAATTTCGCATGTTTTACTTTCTCCCCCCTCGGGGTATTCCCCCCGAAAAGGGGAGCGGGGGACGGAATCCCATTGTTCTTTTGTGAAACTGGGGGATTTCCGTAAAAGACAGGGGGGGATTTCAGCCCGTATTGGAGCACAAAAAAAAGCGCGCAATACGGGGTGAAATCCGTTTTCCCATTTTTTAAAAGGGGGGTGTTGGGGAACGGGGAAGAGCCCTTTTTTCACAAAATAAAACCCTCACCTTTAATTGCTTTTATCCACTAAGTTTTTCTGTTTAAAAAAAGCATAATTGCATACGAGAGATATGGTTTAAAATACTTACTAGCCCAATAATTTTTGAAAAAATACTTTTACACTCTATGTAAAGAAATAATGTAAAGTTTACCACTTGTTTGCCTACGGTTTTAGAGTGGGTATTCACCCAAAATTTCTCCAAAAATAAAGTGTGGGATTTTACACCTTTAAAGGTTTTTAAATGTGGAAATAAAGGAAGAATTTTAGTTCGTAATGGATTTACATTTTCATATTTATATTTCTACATACTTGCCTAGTCTTATGGGAAATCCATGCACTATCAATAAGGCATGCAAACATAAAAATACCTATTTCTACTTTAAAATAGTTTTTTTAAAATATTTTTTTAAAAAAAATTTCATAAGGGGTTTAAAAAAACAGACAAAAACACCCTGCAGTTTGGATGCCCAAAGTTTATAGGTTTCCACAATGCACCACATGTGGTGATAATCTGCTGTTTGGACATAGAGAAGGTCTCAGGATCATAGGAGTGCCATTTAACTTTGGAGTACAGATATTGCTGGAGTGGTTTTCAAGCACCATGTTGCATTTGTGCTAGGGTAGTGCTGCAAATGTCTTTATGCAATTTAAATCAAGTATAACCATACTCCATATGTGTTTATAAACTGCGGTTTAGGCACAGGACAGAACCCAGAAATGAAAAAGCACTATCTGGCTTTTGTAGCGCCAATTTTGCTGCAGTGGTTTATAAGTACCATGAGGCTCGGACTGGGCCGCCGGGGGATCGGTGAATCCCCCGTCGGGCCCCGAGCTGCTGTGGGTCCCGGAGGCAGTGCCCCCGGGTCCCCGGGGGCCCCTCCCCCGCATCCCGTCACTGAACGCTCGGGCCCCGCGTCCCGAGTGCTCAGAGAAAGGGCCCCCGTAGCCCGGGGGCTAAATGTCCCCCGACTCCCGTGGCGGGGTTTCGGGGGGTGGGGCCAAACGGAGCGGGACGCCACTAGCACTGCGCTCCGCTGATCCTCCCTGGCAGTTGAATTTCATTAGGCCCCTTAAACCTGCCCGGCGCCGACCCCTTTCTTTGGGGAAAGGGGCCAGGGGACGCACATTTACCGCGCCACCTATTCAGGGGGGGCAGGAGTCGGGGGGGGAGCTCGGGGCGGCAAGGGGCCCGGGAGCCGGAGTCAGGTAAGTGGTTGTTTGTTTTTTTTTTTTTTCTTTTTAAAACTATCTAAGAGGGCCCTGACTACTAAAGGGGGCACTGGCTAACAAGGAGGGCCCTGGCTACTAAAGGGGGGCCCCACTACTAAAGGGGGGGCCTGGCTACCCAAAAGGGGGGGCCCGGCTACAAAAAAGGGGGCCCCCGATACTAAGGGGGGCCCTGACCCACTAAGGGGGGGGTGGCTACTAAAGGGGGGCCCAAACTACTAAAGGGGGCCCCGGGGTTTCTAAAGGGGGGGCCCCGACTACAAAAGGGGGCCCTGGCTTTCTAAAGGGGGGCCCTGCTACTAAAAGGGGGGCCCCGGGTATGTAAAAGGGGGGCCCCGGCTACTAAAGGGGGCCCTGACTTTCTAAAGGGGGGCCCCGGCTACTAAACGGGTGCCCTGGGGCTACTAAAGGGGGCCCCGGCTACATAAAGGGGGGCCCCGGCTCCCTTAAAAGGGGGGCCCTGAAAAACAAAGGGGGGTTTCCTTTTTTACTAAAATGGGGCCCCCGGTACATAAAGGGGGCCCTGGGGTTTCTAAGGGGGCCCTGACTACTAAAGGGGGCCCTGGCTTCTTAAGGGGGCCCCCACTAATAAAGGGGGCACTTGGGTACTAAAGGAGGGCCCTGGGCAACTAAAGGGGGACCTGACTACTAAAGGGGGGCCCTGGCAAATAAAGGGGCACTGACTACTAAAATTGGGGCCTGGTACGTAAAGGGGGCCCTGACTTTCTAAAAGGGGGGGGGGCTTTCTAAAGGGGTCCATGACTACAAAAGGGGGGCCCCGGCTACATAAAAGGGGGGGCCTTTGGGTAAATAAAGAGGGGTTGACAAAATAAGGGGGTCCTGACTATAAAGGGGGGGCCCTGGCTACATAAAGGGGGCCCTGAAATTCTAAAGGGGGGCCCCCACCCACTAAAGGGGGGTCTGGGTACATAAAAGGGACCCTGACCCAACTAAGGGGGCCCCGACTACAAAAAGGGGGGGGCCCGCTACATAAAGGGGGCCCCGGTACTTTAAAGGGGGGGGTGACTCATAAAGGGTTCCCTGACTACCCAAAGGGGGGGTGACTTTAAATAAGGGGGGGCCCGACAACCCAAAAAGGGGGGCCCCGAGTAAATAAGGGGGCCCTGATACCTAAAGGGGGCCCTTGGGTTCCTAAAGGGGGCCCTGACTACCTTAAAAAGGGGCCCGGCTGCCTTTAAAAACTAAAGGGGGCCCTGGACTACCCTACAAAATAGCTAAAGGGGGCCCTGACTACCTAACCCCCAACCCAGCAAAAAGGGGGGGCCTGACTACCTACCACTAAACTAAAGGGGGGGCCCCGGGCTTCCTGCCAACTACTAAAGGGGGGGGGGGCTGACTTATGCACACTAAACTAAAGGAGGCCCCCCCCTTTTTTAAAACCCGTATGTACCTAAAAGAGACCCTTAACCCGCCCGTATACAAAACCCAAAGTAGGCCTTAAACTGCCGGGATACTACCGAAAGGAGACCCCCAAATGCCCGTATAAAATATTAAAGGGAAACCCTTAAAATGCCTGTATTTCTACCCAAAAGAGACCCCAACTTTCCTGTTACTAACAAAGGAGACCCCCCAACTGTCTGTTTTACTAACCCTTTAAAAAAGGCCCCCAACTGCCTGTTACTACTTCAAGGGGGAAACCCTAACTTTCCTGTATACTACATAAAGGGGGTCCCTAAAAATGAATTTAAGCCCCCTTTTTAAAAGGGGCCCCCTTTTAACTACCTAAAGCTTATCTAACTGGGGGGGAAACCCACCTTTCCTACAGTTTCCTAACTTGGGGGCCACCCCCCCCTAACTGTAGACAAAACTACTTTTCCCAAATGGGGCCTGCTTATCTACCTTTGGGGGGGGTTTTTCCCACCCCCCTGTTTTCTAGGTACCCAAACCAGGCCCACCTGGGGGTTCCCCACCAACTTTTCCCCCGCGGGGGGGTAAACCCAAACCCAAAAGAGGGGCCCATTTTATTTTCCCGGGGCCTTGCCAATTTTCCCCACCCAATTTGGGTCTTTTCCTACCAAACCCGGTAATATAATTGAGGGGGGGCAGGGGGCCCTAAATTGTAGCATTCTCTCCCGAGAAATTTAGTTCCTCCTCCCCCCTTACAAACCCCGTAGGATAAATAGGAAAACCTCTAAGTTATTGCTTGTAACCCCCCCTCCCCAAACCCCCGGGCAGTTTTTACAGAGGGGGAATGGGTAAAAGAGGTGCTGGGAAAAAAAAGGAAATTCCCAAAATATTTGTGGGGTTTTTTTTCTGCCGGGGGTGAGGGTTGGGGGCCGGGACAAGTTTATCATGGGGGGGTGTGGAACGGGAAGGCAGAAGAAAAAGATAATAAGAACGAACCCCCTGAGAGAAGAGAAACGACTCATCAGATAAGGGTGTCTCCGGTTTAGTTCCCTGATTTTTAGGGGTTTTTTTTTACTTTATTTGGGGGTTTTTAGTGCTGTATTCACTGTAATGTGATAAGACCTTACTGGTGTCTGGGGCCAAATATGTGGTCCCTTTTGGGCGGGGTTGTAGGGTTTTAAACCCGACTGGTGTCCCCGAAAACCCCTTTTGTGGTCTCTAAAAAGGGGGTGTTGTAGATTATACCTGTGGGTGGTGGGCTGACCCTATGTGGTCTCTTATGGTGGTGCTGTTTGGTTATACCTGACTGGTGTTCCCCGACCTCTATGTGGGCTCCATATGGGGGGTGTTGTTGGGTTTTAAAAAGAGCGGGTGGGCTGACCTCTATTTTGGTCTTATAAAGGTGGGTTTGTAGGTTATTTTGACTGGTGTCTGATCACTATGTGGTCTCTATATGGCGGTTTTTGTAGGTTATAACCGAGCTGGTGTCTGATCACTATGTGGTTTTTTATAGGGGGGTGTTGTAGGTTTTTTACCTGAGCTGGGGTCTGAAACCCCTTTTTGGTCTCTATATGGCCCGGTTTTTAGGTTATACCCCGAGCTGGTGTTTTAAACCCCTATGGGGTCTTCCTTTTATGGTGGTGTTGTAGGGTTTTATTGGCGCGGGGATAGTGCCACGTACATGTGTCCCCCTTTTTGTAAAAGTGAGTGAAAAACCTGACCCTGTGAAAAGGAGTTAAAAATTTCTTTCTTGCTGGTGTTTTAATTTTTTGAAGGTGGGGGAGGGGCGTGACCCCCGGGAAACGTGGAGGGGATATTTTTATGTGGGCCGGTGGGGGATATTGGGTGGAGCTACTTTGGGTTTTTGTTTCTTTTTAAATGTTTCACTGACAAATGTGTGATCCCCTTTCTATTGTACTTCACAATACAGTTCTGTTTTGCAAAACCCGTAATTTTTTGGGTAAAATGGGTGCTTTTTTGTCCCAGAGGCCCGTAAAATTTTCTTTTACGGGAGGGTGGGCTCCCCAAAATTAACTCCCCCTGTGGGCCAAACCCGGGCTCCCCCTCCCAACACTAAGTACCACGTTGCATTTGCAGGTCCCCTGAGGTACTTATTTCCAAAATTTGAAACCCTTTTTAGTAAGCAAATTTTTTCCCAACAATTTTTTTTAGTACTCTGTTTTACAAATCATAACCTTTTCAATTTTTTTGGGACAAGAAACAAAGGTTTTTGAAAGGGGAGAAAAAATATTTTTCTTTTAGCCCCAAATTTGCTGGAAAACTTTTGGGTAGCATTTCGCAAATGGGAACATTGTTGCATTTTTTTGATCCTCCAAGGCAAAAAATTTTCTGGGGGAAAAAACCCTCAAAAGGGAAACTAATTTAAAGGTGTAGTAAGTTTAAAGGGGATTTTTGAAATTAGTGGCCCAATGGGGTGTTGCAGAGTTTTTAAAATTTTCAGAGAAAAAAATCCAAAAAATTTAAAACTTGTTTTTAAAACCCTTAAAGAGCACACCCCCTTTTTTGTTTTCCTTTTTTTTATGCTTTTCCATCCCATTAAAAAGTACATTTTTTGTCCTGGGAAAAAAACCCCCAAATTTTTAATTTTTCTAAAAATTTTATTAAAAAAAAAAAAAGTTATGGGTCTTGGAAGGTGGGAAGGAAAATAATTAAGAACCATATTATTATGACTGGCTGACATGAAGGGGTTAAAAAATACAAAACTTTAAAAATTTGCTTTACATTGCTAAATTTTTTTAGGTACATATTTTTATTTTGCCATTGGAGCTATGTAATGGTACATTTTGTGTGGGGCTAAGTGTAGTTTTTTATGGTACCACTTTGGAGAACATGCGACGTTCATGATCACTTTTCATTAAATTTTTTCTGGGAGATGCTCTGTTTTTTTTACAGCCTTTATTATATCGTAGGGGGTATGGCGAGAGGGTATGGGTGTGCCTGTGGCCCAACGTGCAGATCGCGGAACACTCGTGACAACATTCCAGACCAACATGATGGATTCTCCCGGCCATGAAACATTCGTGCAGAATTTATCATACAAGCACCATAGAATTATAACTTTTCCAGCACCTCCCTACTTGTACCAACCTCTGTACAAACTCCTTATGAGGTAACAGGTGGAGGTGGGAGAGTTATGGGGTGATAGGTGGAGGCTATATTTTATGTTAGCACTAGACTGCAAAACACAATGGTGGAGAGGGGTAGGTGAGCACAGCTTATAGTTACCATCTCATTGGGGGAGGTAGAAGACCAACTCTCTGGAGATTGTGCGGAAGCTGTACCTGTACCACCTGGGTTCATACTGTGTGGCTTGAACTCCAACCCCTGCACTCACAGAAGACCATCTGCAGGCATAATATTCAGAGTACAGGGGATAGAGTTTAGTACTGTCATGTTTTTGTAGTGTTTTTATTTTTATACAGGTTTCCCCTTTGGACTATGATGGACTCATTGGATTACATTTGACCAGCGTTGGTTCCTTTTTTTTAATAAAATGGGCAACGAGAGATGTTGTCGGGAAGTGTTTATTTAAATAAAGGTTTTTTGTGTTATGTCATTATGGGTTATTTTACCATTTTATTCCAGTGTTGGTTTTGAAGGCGTCTAACAGACACTTCTCCATTACTTGTGCTGGAATTTTGGTGTCAGCCAGTGGTATGTTTTGCCACCCCAAGGCTAACATTAACTCCCTCTCACTATTACCTCAGTACCAAATGCACCAGGAATGTGATGTACCACTTCTGGGGTGGTTGCAGGCTGGTATTTTTAGGATGGGAAGGGCGCAATATCCATAGACCTTCCCATTCTGATAATATCAGTCTGCAACTGCCGTTTTTACCATGGTTAATTATAAAAAATTAATGTCATTTTAATAAATCAATAAATAGATAAAGAAACATGGGGTACCCTCCATTTTTCATAACCAGCCAAAGTAGATGTGGCAGCTGCAGCCTGATCATGTCAGAATGGGAAGGTCCATGGATACTGGACCCTTCCAACCCTTAAAAATTCAAGATTGCAGCCACCCCAGAAGCTGACAATAACATTAAAGGTTCCACTTCAGATTGTATCCCAGCTATTCTCAGTACCCCTGGTGCACCGTGTACTGGGGTATTAGTGAGAGGGGGTTAGTGTCCGCCTTGGAATGGCAAAAAACACCTCTGGCTGACACCAAGTCTCATTGCTAGTAATGGAAAGGCATCTGTCAGATGCCTCTATTACTAACACTAGAATTAAATGGTAAAAAAAATCACACTGACACAAAACATAAAAAAACTGACACAAACACCCCCAACTACAACCCTCTTTAACAATTGTATTAAAAAGTAGATCCAATACTGTCCAATGAATTAAATTTGGTCCAAAAGGGTAAGCTGTAGATAGACAAAATATTAAGCAAATAAACATAGCACACATATTGACTTGATAGACTATCCAGCATTTGGGAAAGTTGGGTGATGCCCCATCCTGTATAGGTGGCACCCAGTTTTCTTATCATAAGATAGCTTGGAGCCCCATTGAGCGGTTGGGGCATAACCCAGCTTTTCTGGATGCTAGACAGGCTATCTAGAATCCAATAAAGCTGAGTGATTCCTGACCCTCCACACTGGATTCTGGATAGCCTATTCAGCATCTAGGAAACCTGGGTAATGACCCATCCCCCACAGGTGGCACATAATTCTATCTTATGAAAGCTGTGTGTCACCAGTTGGGGATGGTGAGTCACTCAACTTTCCTGGACATTCGATAGGCTATAGTCTAGCTGCTGGTGCGCCTCCTGCCTTTAGTGACTTCAGGGAAGCATTTCATGACACTTCCCTGGTGCCACTGGTATTTAAAGAACTTTTAGAAGCTGCCGAGCTGAGGGACGTTTGCCAGCTCTGCCAGAAGTAAAGGAGGTCGCCACCATTTGCGAGAGTCTCCAAGACTATATAGTCTAGCTGCTGGCACGTCCCCTACCTTTAATAACTTCAGGGAATCATCCCATGACACTACCCTGGTGCCACTGGTATTAGAACTTCCAGAGGCTGGCCAGCTGTGGAGGGTTTGCCAGCTCTCCCAAAAGTTTGGGAGGTCTCCACCATTTGCAAGAGTCTCCTGGATGATCCAGAAGAGTTGGCAAGTATGGTATATAGTCTTGCTGCTGGTGCACCCCCTACCTTTAGTGACTTCAAGGAAGCATCTCATGATGCTTTCCTGGTGACACTGGTATTTAAAGAACTTATGGCAGCCAGCTGCCTGTGGGAGGTTCACCAACTCTCCCAGAAGCACAGGAAGTCTCGACCATTTGTGAGAGTCTCCTGGATGACCCGGGAGAGTTTGCAAGTATGGGATATAGGCATTTAATCGATCTCCTTGGCAGGACATAGTGGGAATACAATCATAGACAGCCTGAGGACCTTCATTAGGCCCTTGGCTGCTATGGCAACTGAACAACACTCTACAATTCCATTGTATTGGGGAGTGACTGTTTTCTTTTTGATTACATGCATTGACCCCAGTATACCAATGGTTAAATAGCCAGGATCGGAGTTATCAGAGTAATAATAAAAAGCAGCAAACGGCAGGTATGGATTGGCATGAGCCCACTCCTTACACAGTTGACAATATAGAAAAACAAAAAGAAGAGACAAGCACTCCCTAGCACAATACTGCGACTTGAAAATTGTCAATATATATTCAAATATACAATAACCTTTGAATGGTGTGCAAGAGAAGACACAACACTCCATAAAGCCTCCAGTTGATGCAAACGTAGAAGAATTCTGAAGCATGGATGTTGATTTGATCCTCAAGCCTTTTGAGCTATGATCAAAATCAGCGCAGGACACCCGATGTTAAATAAATAAGTAGTAGCTTTATTTCATACGAAGGAAAACACGTTTCACGTTGGTGTTTCGTGGAAACTGATTAAGTGTATCCACGCTTTAGAATTGACAGCACAATGACAAACAATTATAGCATTATGTAAAAATGTATCCAACATGTATACGGAAATATACATGTGGGTGTATTTGGGTCAAAGTTGGCACTAAAATGATCAACCAACCATTCCACTGAGTACTTTTTGCCATCTGGAAATGTATATAACACTGCAACACATGCAATACGATTTTATTGGAAAAATAAAGTATGAAAAATTAGCTTACATTTAAAAAACAGTTAAAAACTCCATGGTAAAATTTCCCCAGATCCTGAATATATGTAGGATCTAGGATACATCAAAACATGAGAGATGGGATTATACATAATATAAGCACAAGTACCTATAAAGAAGAAATGATGATGTTGCTTAAATTTGTCAAGGGCATACAGGAAATAAATAAATAGAAAAAAATACAAGTAATGCAATATCAATTTTAATCAGTAATATCCATAAATGGAGGAAAACATCTATTACTATTCCATAATTATGATCCATATAGGAAAAGTGTGCAAGTTCCATATACAGTAGATGGGTCCCTTATGAGGTAAAAGAGTCCCATATGTATCACCTTAAAACAAATGCTTACTCCCTTGAGGGCCATGATATTAAAAATTTTGCATCAACATAGATGTATAAGAACTTGGTTGTTGAGGAGTAATTTGTTTTTGAACACTACAATTCCAGACTACATATAGTGTAATGAACAGCATCATAATTACACTTAAAAAAAAAAAAAAAAATCTCACGTGACCCCTTTTAAAAAAAATCTTTGTATTTTGTGTTGCCACATTTTTTTGAAAAAACAGGATTTATTTTTCCTTTGTTGGAGCCGTGTAAGAGCTTTTTTCTCCAAAAGACGAGTTGCATTTTTCACTCGTACCATTTTTGGGTATATATGACATTCTGATCACCTTTTTATCTCATTTTTTGGGAGACATAAAAAACTAAATTGCGAAATAAATGACGTAGATGCACACTGACATGGTTGTACTGCAGATACAAACACATCTTAGTCTGAGTGGGAGCTGTCTGAGTTACAGCAGTTAGTACAGTTGTCAGTTGCAGTGGAAGAGATTCATTGACCACAAGCCGGCTGAGGCTCAAGGATAGGCAGCCCCTTACAACAGGCTTAGGCCATGTCCCCACAGCACGGGTTTGCGGACGGTTTTTCAGACGGTTTGCGGTTTTGCGGACCGTCTGAAAAAGCGGCTGCAAACGAGCACAACGGGCTTCTATGGAAAACCCGTGCAGCAGTCCCCACTGAACGGGTTTTCCGCCTGGCGGTCTTTCCGTCCGCGGGCCGCCCGCAAAACATTCTGCATGCACATTCTTCCGTCCGGTTTTCGGATGGACTATGTGCAAGTGAATGTGAAGGCGGGAGGGCTTTTCTACGCTCATCGCAGAGAAAAGCCGTTCCCCCCGCGGCCGTGTGCACGGAACACAAACCGGACAAATACCGGTCGCATAAACAGACCGGTATTTGTCCATTGCCGTGTGAATGCACCCTTAGAAATACTTACAGGAGGAAATTGAGAGAAAGAAGCAGAGAGAACACAGAAGGAGAAGGGAGGTATGATGAAGATAGAGAGAGATAAAAAGAGAAGATTTAGTTGTGTCACGTGCTGCAGCCTGGTGCTGTTACGGCCATGAGGAGGCTCGGCTGGTGAACATGTCAATCGCCCAGTAAAGCGCAGAGTTACTGGGAGCACTGACCTAGTCTCAGAAGAAAGTCGAGGATAATCCTTATCCTGGAAAGAGAGGAAGAATGTCACAGTAGCTGAAGAGAGATAAGGTTAAGCTGTGTTGTAGTAGAGAGGTTTTCTACTCCGGGTGTTTGTGAAGAAGTAGTGATTTGTGATGTAATGTACTGACTCCTGTTCTGTTTAAGTAACCAGTGAAAGTTGCTATAATAAATGTGCCTTGAGTAAATCTTGTGAAGATCTCTGAAACTGAGAGATCTCTTTGGTTGATTTCCTGCGCTGGTGCACTACACCTCCCAGCAAACCCACACCGGTAGCCTTAACATCCACACACCCAGTAAACACCTCATGCGCCTTCCACTTTCTACATTTTTGTATTTTTGTGTTAGCATTTGCATTGTAGCCATGTCAACGTGCAACTGTGCCATTTATTTTATCATTTTGGGAGATGCTGACTATATTTTTTTTTTTACATGGAGATATGGCTGCCTCCATTTTGGTCTCATACTCCTCCCATCCATTCAGGCTGTTTTTAATCAGAACAGACTGCCCTGTAAAGTATACAGGCCAGGAAAGGCACTGAAAAAGGTGAATTTATAGTAGGTCCCTTTCTGAACTGAGGCCACCTTGCCTTGTTAGTGGATGAGCCTTCACTAGTTTTGATCAAAAATAGCAGAAATGCACTGTGAAATTATTCATATATTCAGTTTGTCTTTTAGGGGAACATGTATGAAATCTGAATTGTTAAGATTTCCTTGTTGCCACACAGCAACAATCAGAGTAACCCTTTCATTTTTCAGAGAATATATGAAATGAAATGGTCTCGGGTTTGTTATGGGCAACAAGTAAAGTCTTATACCTAGACAGTTGTCATACATCTGGTCCTTAGTGTTTGCAGATTGCTGCTGGTTTGTTTTTGTGAGTTAATTATGGAGGAAAAAAAAAAAAAAAAAAAAAAAAAAAAAAAAAAAAAAAAAAAAAAAAAAAAAAGGCCGGGGGGGGAAAAGGTGCTAAAAGGATTTACTGGGGGGCATTTGTTAAGGAAACTTTCCTTTTGACAGAACCTAGAGCCCCTTTTTTTTTGAAATTAAAAAATGGGTGCCGGTTTGATGGGTTTAAGAAAAATACCTAAAAATTGTTTTTGGGCCTTGGTTTGAAATTGGTGGTTTGTTTTTGTGAGTTATTTTTGGAGGGACATGATGAATTTATTTATCATTCATTTATTTATTTTAGAACATGCATCATGTGATGCAAATTACGTTAGCTTTATTAATTAGGAAAGAACAATAACAATTGTAGCAAAGTTTTCTAGGTTTTTATGTTTTGCTATTTTTATACAATACTAAGAATAAAAATCCTTTTAATGAAAACATGTTTTTATGTGGTTATGTAGCCTCTGGTTGCCCAAGTAACTACGGACTCTCCATGATGGTGTAACTAAGCAATGGCTTCTTCACCCTACCCTTAAACTACCTTTAGAGTGCAGTGTTTAGGGGATTGAATTCCCAGGATCAAAGCTAGATACAATCCCAACCATTGTAGTGGGTGTCTACCAGTATGTTTCAGTCAGTTTCAGCTGCGGTTTGCAGGAATACATGTTCTGTATCAGCACCAACCCCATGGCATACAATTATGTCAGTTCACGTTTACTGTTATCCACTGACCAAAATAATGGTAATAGGGGTGGAAAGGCATTAATATAATTTAGCAGTTTTTCAGCTATTTAATAATAATAGCATAGCATTTCTTTTGGTTTTAAATAGACTCTACATTTCCTGTAACTAATAGCAGTAAATTGAAAAGCCCTAGACGTGTCCAGAGGGATCTATACAGAAGTCTATCCTATTAACTAATGCTTTGATCAGACTTTCCTGACACATGTGCTTTACATTCTTACACTTAGGAAGATTGCTGTTGGCACATCATTTGCCTATATATAGGTTTGACGACAATTAGGGTAAATTCAATTATCCACCTGATGGCAAATAGTAATCTCTTAGAGACAATGCAATTATGCATTTCAGCAAAAGCAATACTAAAAGGATAACAGCAAGGATATGTTTCACAAATGAGTAATGGTAAAAATAGGAATTGCACATTGTTACTAATTAATGAAGACGGGCTTGTTGTTGTTTTTTGTTATCTGCTTTTATAATGAACATTATGCTTTAACTCCATAACGACGATCCACCACCTATAGACGGTGGGCGGTGCAGGTTGTTAATCTGCAGCAATGTCTTAAGACCTCGCTGCAGACAGAGGGGTTTTGCGGCCCCCACGTTGCAGCTGTGCTAGGAATGGAGCTGGAGTTAACAACGCCATACCTAGAGCAGTCTCTGTAAACTCTGGGAAGCAGAGGAAACCTCCAATCCCCAGAGATGAATCCTTTGATTGCCGCGGTCACTTACCGCAGCATAATCAAAGGGCATTCCCCTTCTACATCAGGACTCCCAGTGACCTGATAGAATGTCTGTACAGTCAGCCCTGGGGGTCTAGAGTAGCCCCAATGCTGTCTGTATAGCAAGATTGCTATCAGGGCACACTGTGCGCTGCCCTGACTGCAGCTTGTGTCATACTGAAGGTATGGTATTAGCATATTCATGTATGCTAATAGATTACCAAGTGTAAAAAAAAAAAAATGTTAAATAGTTATCCCTTAATAGGATTTTAAAAATAAAAAAAAATATTAAAAAGTGTATAAAAAAATTAAATAATTAATAAAATAATACTAAATATTTAACCCCTTAAGCCGAACACCTGTAAAGTACTTAATGACCAGAACTTTTTTAGTTTTTGCCTTCTTGCGTTTCAACAGTTGTAACTTTTTTATTTTTTCAATGACACAGTTGTATGAGGCCTTGTTTTATTCAAGACGAGTTGTACTTTATGGGGAAATAGTTTAAATTCACTTATAAATAAGGTTTTTTTTATTTTGTTTTTCAATTTTTATTCTTTTTTCTTTTTTACACCATTCACATTTCACACTTAATAACTTGTTACATTAATTCTACAGGTTATTACGGTCATATGGATACCTAATATGTGTAGGGTTTTTTGTGTATAATGTATGCACAAATATTTCTTATTAAATATTTATTTATTTTTATTTATTTATTTATTTATTTATTTACACTTTTTATGTTTTTTACTTTTTTTTTTAAATCCCATGAAGAGAGAACTGTTTTTTTTTTTTGTTTGTTTTTTTTACACTTGGTAATGTATTAGCATATTTATATATGCTAATACATTATAATCTGTGTCAGTCTGACACAGGGCAGCACACAGTCTGCCCTGGTAACTGGCTTGTTACACAGACATCCGTGGGGCTACTCTAGGTCCAAAAGACGTCGCTGCAGACGAACGACCTGAAATGCCCAACGTCAAAACACGGCGGGCAGTCATTCAGGAGTTAATAAAAAATGATTGTGCATACATTACACCAGGGGCATCGCTAGGCTTATGCCCCAAATAAAACTGCCAGTGCACCGAACCTCATCAGGAACCTGGAGAGCCAACGGTCTCTTCAACTGTATTTTTTTCCTCTGGACGCACATACAGTTGATGGCTACCATGAAGCAGAGAGTGAGCACTCCCTGCTCTGCAGAGTACACCGGTGAGCCACAAGCAGGCTTGCGACCCTCCAGAGTATCAGGCACAGGTGGCGTGAGAACGTCATCATGGTGCCTGCGCAGCATGATGACGTCACGCCACCTGTGCCGCGAAGAAGATGGAGCCCAGTGGGAGCTTCAGCGAGTGGAGGAAAGGTGAGTACTGGTATTTTTTTTATTTTTCATATAACATGCCAAATTTCATGCATGTCACCCTGTTCATGCTGTAAAACCAATTTAAAAAAAAAAATCCGCAGTAATTCACTTGTAAACTTAAACTATTCCCCCCAAAAATAAAACAAGTCCTCATACAACTGCATCACTAAAAATATTTTAAAAAAAGTTACAACTGTTAAAATGTAAGGCAATAAAAACTATGTAGCTGGTCATTAAGGCATTTTCAGGCCTGGTGCTTAAGGGGTTAAAACAATCCCAAAACTCAGAGGCCTAACTTGTAACTCCAGGGTGCCAAACCAAAAACTAGCAGAGCCCCCACGTACCATTCAACATTAAAAGTACAATATGGCCTTAAAGGGGATGTATCGCTTCTTCAGTTGGGCTGTTCTCTTGAAGCTTGATGCTCTCACTTCCTGAAATCCAGGGACATTTCTTCCCCTCCCAGCTGGGTGTTTTTTAACTGAAGGGGATGACATCATCCCCTCTTCACTGTTCATGCTGGCTCCAGTGTAACCCCCCCCCCCTCCTCCACATATCACTGTCCTCTCCCTATAAAGTATTATTTTTTAAGAGCTGTTTACATCACACAGCCCTGCATTCAGTCTAAACAGTCTTCTATGAACTCAGCACTGATCTCTCATAGCTGGAGGTTTGCTACAGTTGAATCCCTCCAGAGCACAGATCCGTCTCCCTTCATGTTTACATAAGGCACCGATGCACAATTCTGCTGTTTTTTGATTGTAGCAGTAGCTGCAGTGTCAATGAGCAGGCAGCTATCTGTATAGAGTGAAATTGTTGTTTGCCCCTAATTCTGAGTGAGAAGCAGGAATGCAAGCTCCATGAATACAGCCATCTGGGGGGCCAAACAGAATGTGAATTATTAGAGCCCTCAGCTAATGAAATGCAAAGAGGTGGGATCCGAATATCCAACCAGCACTGGAGAAGTTTGTTTACAGAAAACGAAGATAAGGAATACTGTAAAAACAAGACAGCTTTGCTAATGACTTCCAATTGCAAAGTTGCTTGTTTTCACTGTCACCTTATTCTGAAGGCCCTTTAATGAAATTATACAACCCCTTTAACCCCTTAAGCCCCAGGCCTGAAATTTTTTTTAGTTTTTTCCTCCTTGCGTTTCAACAGTTGTAACTTTTTTATTTTTTCAATGACGCAGTTGGATGAGGCCTCGTTTTATTCGGGACAAGTTGTAATTTATGGGGGAATAGTTTAAGTTCACTTAGAAACTATTGCAGATTATTTTTACATTTTTGTAAAAAAGAATTTTGTTCTTTTACAATTTTTTTACACCATTCACATTCCACACTTAATAACTTGTTAGATTAATTCTACAGGTTGTTACGGTTGTGTAGATACCTAATATGTGTAGGGTTTTTTTTGTGTGTAATGTATGCACAATTATTTTGTATTCAATATTTACCGTATATACTCGAGTATAAGCCAATCCGAGTATAAGCCGAGGCACCTACTTTTGCCCCAAAAAACGGGAAAACTTATTAACTCGAGTATAAGCCTAGGGTAGAAAATGCAGCGGCTACTGGTAAATTTTAAAAATAAAAATGGATACCAATAAAATTGCATAGGCAGTTTAATGTCCCCCATAGGCAATTATAGGCGGATATATGGCCCTATATGCAGGTATAGGCAGGTATATGTCCCAAATGGCACGTAAAGGCCCCAAAGGCATGTAATAGGCAGTTTATAATGCCCCCCATAAGCAGATCATAGGCGGGTAATTGGCCCCATACGCAGGTAATAGACAGGTATATGGCCCCATAGGCAGTAATAGGCAGGTATATGGCCCCCATAGGCAGTATAGGGCAGGCTGTAGGCAGGTATAGGGTAGGCTGTAGGCGGGGTATAGGCAGGTATAAGGGCAGCTGTAGTCAGGTATAGGGCATGTATAGGGCCGGCTGTAGGCAGGTATAGGCAGCTGTAGGCAGGTATAGGGCAGGTATGGGGCCGCTGTAGGCAGGTATGGGGCCAGCTGTAGGCAGGAAATAGGCAGCTGAAGGGCAGGTATAGGGCTGGCTGTGGGCAGGTAAGGCATCTGTGGGCAGGTAATAGGCCAGCTGTAGCAGGTGTAGGGCAGGTATAGGCAGCTGTAGGCAGGTATGGGGCTGGCTGTAGGTAGGTATAGGCAGCTGTAGGCAGGTAAAGGGCCAGCTGTAGGGCAGGTATAGGGCTGGCTGTAGGCAGTAAGGGCTGGCTGTAGGCAGTATAGGGCCGGCTGTAGGCAAGTATAGGGCCGGCTGTAGCAGGTATAGGGTCGGCTGGTAGGCAGGTATAGGGTCGGCGTAGGCGGGTATAGGTCAGCGTAGGCAGGAATAGGGCCCGGCGTAGGCAGGTAAAAGGGCAGGAAATAGGGTCGGCTGTAGCAGGTATAGGGCCGGCTTGTAGGCAGGTATAGGGCCGGCTTAGGCAGGTATAGGGCCGGGCTTTTAGGCAGGTATAGGCAGCTGTAGGCAGGTATAAGGCAGTTTAAAAAAATAAAAAAACAATCACTTACCTGGATCCCCGTTTGCTCCGTCTCCCGGCGCACTCCTCGGGTCTCTCCGGCACAGGCGGGTGACATCATCAGGCCGCGCAACGCAAGCGTGATGACACACGCTGCCTGTGCCGGAAACTCCGGACAGCCGCCATCTGCGGCCGCCCGAAGTCCGCTGCGGACACAGAGCGCTCCGCTCTGTGCCCCGCAGGGGTATCCCTTCACCTATATGTGCTCCGGAGGAGTCGCATAAAGGTGAAGGGATCGCGGACAGTCCCCGGGGCCAGTGCAGCGCCCGACACTGTGCGCTCACTCCTTGCCTTCAGTTATATGCGCCCCTGAGGAGCCGCATAAACTGAAGCGTCCCTGTGGGCACTCGGGCCATCGCAGCGCCAAGCGCCGACAGTGACCGACTATAAACCCGAGGTAGAGTTTTTCAGCTCATTTTTTTGGGCTGAAAAACTCGGCTTATACTCGAGTTATATACAGTAATTTTTATTTTATAATTTATTTTTTATTAATTTTTTACACTTTTTATGTTTTTTACTTTTTTTTAATCCCATGAAGAAGAACTGTTTTTACTTTTTTTTTTAACACTTAGTAATGTATTAAAATATTCATATATGCTAATACATTCTAAAACTGTGTCCACTTTGACACAGGCAAATGATCTGGACAGCACACAGTGTGTCCTGGTCACTGGCTTCATACACAGACAGCTATGGGGCCACTCTAGGTCACCAGGGCTGACTGTGCAGCCGTTCCCCGAGCTCTGTCAGGTGACCGGGTGTTCCGCACCGCCGCAATCAAAGGGTTAAAGCACCGGGTTGCGGAGGTTTCCTCCGCTCCCTGGTGCTCCGCAGGAGATGCTCTGGGATCAGGGCTGTGTAAAGACAACGCTGCAGACGAACGACCCGCACCAGCCGATGCCAAAAGACGGTGCACGGTCGTTAAGGGGTTAAAGCACCTAAAAGCAGGAGTTCCCAACTCCAGTCCTCAAGGCCCACCAACAGGTGATGATTTCTGGTTTTCCTTAGCATTGCACAGGTGATTTAATTATGCTGCACAGGTGATTTAATTTTTGTGCATTCCCGTTTGGGGTTCCTGAAAACATGAACCTGTTGGTGGCTTGAGGGCTGGAGTTGTGAACACTGCTCTAAAGCACTAGGGCTAAGGTGCAACTTCTACTTCTGCATGTAACGATCTGGCGATGACAGTAGGCATTGATGATCATCGGTTAGCAGGTGTGGATCACCTGTGACCACCGCAGGCGAGATGGTATTGGAGACTCACTCCAGGGAGCGGAGTCTAAGGGGCCTCCGGTCTTCTCTGGAGCCTGCCACAAGGCCAGATTTTGCTGTGGAGACACCACAGGTCGCTACCCCTGATGTGGCTACCCACGGTGACAGCTGAGGTGCAGCACAGGGACACTGGGAGCGATGGTAGCAGGTAAAGCTGTAGAAGGACCACAGGTCCCAGGAGGGTAGCAGATAGGCATAGCGACAAGAACAGCAGGAGTAAACGGACAGATGCAACGGAAGGAATACAGCAGGTAACTGGACAGGTGCAACAACAGGTAACAGCAGGAATAAACGCAGGAGCAAAGACAGCAGATAATTATCAACAGCCAGATGTTCAATAGCTCTGATGGACAGCAAAAACTAAATCAGGCAACTCAGGGGTTAAGTCTTGAATAGAAGAACCCAGAAGCAGGTCAGGCACTTAAAGGGAATGTGTAATCAAAAAATGAGTCATTGTTTAAGTCCCATTTTTATGTTAAACAAATTTTTAGGAATTTTGGTTGTTGTTTTTTTATTTTTCATATTACTTTCAATATTTTTTAATAATTCTTAAGTCTTGCAGTTTTCACTTTGGCTACTAGGCCTTGTTTGTACTGCTTTAACAGCAGTCAGAGAGATGCTTTACAGTAGCTTCATGCACATAGGAGACCTAATACTGACTCGGTCCCATTCACTTCTATAGGAAAGTTTTTTAGTCATGCTCTGTGACCTGGGAAGAAATCAGTGTTCAGGGAGGTGAAAGGGTGAACTGTGACTATCTCCTCTTGTGACTGGTGGATCCTGTGTTATCTATTCACACTGGTGTCTCCTTTCAGTTTGACCCTCTTTGTGCTGATAATGAGCAGACAACTGAGAATCTTTCTGTACAGAGCAGGAAGTGTCAGACTACTATTAGTATTAGTGGCCAATTTGAAAACTGCAGGACTTAAGAATTATTAAAAGATATTGAAAGTGATATGGAAGAAAAAGAAAAAAATAAAAACCCAAAAAATTTCTCTTAAAAATGTGTTTGAACATAAAAATGTGAGTTAAACAATAAGTCATTTTGATGACACTTTCCCTTTTTCCCCTTTAAATAAACAAATACAATTTAACTTACCCTGGAGAAAGGGCAGGAAAGTACCTCTTAAGCCGGGGGTCACAGGTCAAGAGGTAGGCAATTGGGAACATGGTCCCATTAAATAGCAGAAAGCTGCCGCGCGTGCACCTTTGGGGAGGCGCAGTGCGCGCACCAGGACCCCAGGAAAGCAGAACGAGGGTTGGTGAGTACTAATTTGCAAGCGGCAGTGCCGCCGGACACATACACACGCAGCAGCCGGGACAGGAACCAGGACAGCAAGTTATACAGCATGGGAACACAGCTGCCATACCCCTACACAGTGACCAAACAGCAGCCATGGCAGACACAGACACACCAATGGTCCCGGGCAGGGACCTGGGGGCTTTAAAACCGTGACACTGTTTGGCCGGGTTACTAACACTCAGCCTGGGATAAGAGCTTAAAACCTGCCATTGCAATAGACAGCATTCTTTCAATCAGACATTGTTTTTTTGTGTATTTGTGTATTTGTCCTAGTACAAATGCAAGGTGAACACTTAGGGCCACATGTATGAAAACTTCTAGTTCTAAAACTCACTTTGTTGCCTATAGCAACCCAATCAAGTGCCCCTCTAAATTTCATATAGTGCTCTGTAAAAATGAAAGGGGGCTCTGATTGGTTGCTTTGGGCAACAAAGTGAGTTTTAGGACCTAGACAGTTTTCCACAAAATGTGGCACTTAATGGGGTGATTTATAATTATAGCAATGGGTTGTATTTATTCTATAGACAGGTAAGTGTAAATAAATTATAATAAATAACATCACAACAGTCCTCCAAATAATACATAAAAACCTTTAGGATTTTGACAAAATTTTAGATTATATTAGTAATGAATCGCCACTCCTTCACAAGCAATACAGCGCCAGCCGCTGGATGTAAGTGGGTCCTCCCCACAACTCAGGAAATAGCAGCTATAACCCATATACCTGAATGAATAACAACTGTGGCAAAAACACTCAAGTAGCGCACAGCAATACCAATACTCATGAAACATTAAAAAAAAATAGAAAGTCATAAAATATAAGAGGTTTTTTAGATTGTTTTGCCAATACAAAGAAACTCTTTAAACTATGAAAACCCCAACACCATGCAAAGAGAATAAGAAATAATAACATTTCCGGGCCCAAATCTCGGGTCAGTTTATTGCAGCTTGGGGATGGACATTTTGTGCAGTTCTTCAAAGGTTGTCTCTGGTGCCTTTTGTAGCTTTGGCTAACTCCATTCGCACTACTCCATTGGCACAGTGGCAGCCTCTACTGCCTCTGCACTACAATAGTATCAAAGTTAACTTGATAATCAACCATAACTACCAACTCTTCCAAAAGGTTATGCAAACCCTTTCTAAAATGGATGTTTCCAGGAGGATTGATGGTCATTTATTCTGGCCTAAGTGTATGTATTTTTGGAACATTCTTTCTGGTACAGGTTGAAAAAATCTCCCAGATACATAAGGAATTTAGTTGGCAAAATATGCATAAAATGTGTATGATGTCCTCTAATAGAAAGTTATCTCAACTTTTTTAAACAGCTTTCATTGTGTCTCAGTATAACATAACACAGTGTCATTAAGATAACCACTGCCCATTAAATATTTGCAACAACCATATTAGCCAGAGCATTTTTTGTGCCTCCGTATGATGCCTACGAATGGTTCGCGATTCAGTGGTACAATAAAGTGACACAAACAAATTTCACAATTTGTTCTGGATTCCTTATAGGTTTGACAAAAGAAACCATTTAATAAGTTAAAAAACATATGGTGCTTACAAACGTAAAAGGAACATAATTCTACTCTATACAACTCAAAAACAGCCATGGGCAAGAGTGCCTAACACTTAACTGCTTTTTTGGTCTAGTGCCCCTAAGCTTTTTTTTTCTGTGTTTCCATTTCTGGAAATAAGGTAACATATAAATTAATACTTTAAGTACACACCAAAAATATGCACGATTAAAATCCTGTGCACGACACGTTGGTATATGCACATAAAGTAGAGCATAAATAACGCTAGCAATGATATTTTAATGCACCTAAATTATTGCGATGCGCCTACATAGGAGCAATAATTTTGCTATTCAAGGTGATACCACACATCTAGATATTTTGACATGTTTTCCTGGCAGAGTTGAGCCCTAGGCTATCACCCACCCTATGCCCTACCCGACGTCCCGTGCCCTGTGAAGGTCAGTTTGTCACAATGTCAGAATTTGGGGCTATAAAAAAACGGTGAGCAACATTAAGGACACATGCAACAATTACAGACCAAAGTCCTACGGTCTCTTCTTTTTTTTGCCGAGTATACTGAAACTGTGGCCACCTCCTACTTTGACAAGTTTAAAGGAATAGCTTGCAGCCGTAGCTAGAAGAAGAATCTATCAGAAGAATGGTTGCACTGCCACATTCACATGACACCTGAATGAAACCTCTCACTGTAATGTTGGAGTTACCTTCAGTGAAACAATACATCAAATGTTGTACGCCACCAGATCACTATTTCTAACACCCTGCACTTCTTTGTGTGGGCTTCATCAAGGAAGTGTATCTGCCCCAACGATCCCCACCTTAGCATCAGGTTCTGAACACTTGAGACAATGCATCACTAAAACAGTAGAGTCAATATCTGAGGATATACATGCACCATGTCTGAACAGAACTGGACTACCGCCTGGACATCTGCTGTGTCCACCAATTAAAATTACTTGAACATGTTAGTGTATAGATACAACTTGGATATGATAATTAATCTTTCACGTTAATAAATCTGTGCTATGTTCACTCAGTTATAAAAACTGAGGCTATAATGTAATCCACCCTCCTTTGTTAACTGACTATAAATTCAATAAAATCTTGTAGATGATAGATAGCTATAGAAAAGAGAGGAACGAGCTATGTATATATATAAATATATTATATATATAAAAATATATATATATATATATAATATATTATATATATATATATATAATATATATATATATAAAAGTGATTAGAAACGCTTATCTGAGTTCATATGTAAGTGCCACAGAAGAAGTTCAAGTTATCACATTGTGAATTGTCTAATTACATGTAACATACAATCAGTAAGCAAAGGGCATAGCAGGTTGCTTTAATTACACCCTCTCAATAGGAGATTATTATAACTCTAATGATTGACAGGTGTCGGTTCATTATGGGTCCATCTGTCTTTTATGTATCTTAGTCTCTCCGTGTGTAATATGCTTAAAATACTTCCCTGCTCCCACACAGGCTCTCCTAATCATTACAACATGCTGTTCATAATCTGCTTTACAGGAACAATCTGAGCTCCTGAAACATTACAAAGTGGAGAGATTGATAAGGTTTTATTCTGCCCATGTCATTATTAGAATAAGTTTAACAAATTATAAAATTCATATGCACTTTAATCACAAAACTACACTTAAAAAACAAATTTAACCTGCAACTAAGTCAACATATATAGTTAAAGGCTTATGCCTCATGCTATATCTTTAAAAACAGTGAACAGTAAAATTTGTGGGTTCCTTTATGAGCCAACAGCACCAGGATATCTAGTCAAATAATGATTGAACTTATAGGATTTAACCAAGATTTAACTATTTCTGGAAATAAATTGGAAACATTTTCTTTTGTGAAATTTTAGCATGAAATCTTACATGGAAAGAACATTGGTTACTACATAATTATCTTGTAACCCATGGAATCGTGTAGTTGCAATTTAATTTTTTACCAAATTTTCAACCTGGCGCTGCCAGCATGCTATTTTTCTCTATATACATACAATCAAGGAATGCTGAGATACCTTCGTTGACTCATCCACATCTACTCCCTGAGAAGTTTATCCATCTCTTCCTCTTCCATAATGTTTTCCTACTTATTGTACTTTATATAGTACCTTCTTAAATAACTTCCAGTTGCTATGAAAACGATCTTCATCTACCTAACACCTTGCTTAACCACTCATAAGAACCTTATAAATGGCATAAGATCTCATGCACACATAAGGATCTTGTCATATAGAACCATAATACAACACCCAATGAGGCCTGATAGGTATTAACCTCTGAGTGCCTCCAATAATGGGTAAGTTCACCAAGGTTTTTATATTATTAGATAATGTAGGGAATCCACAATAAATCTTCACAAGTTCATGCTACAGTGTATTACAGAATGTTTTTCTGCGTGGAAGCCATATTCCATCGAGCCCTATAAGTCAGCACATAGATTGTTTATGGGCATTAACATAAATGCCTAGAATATTTTGGGGTCACATGTATGAACCTGTTTAGTTCTAAAACACACTTTATGCCCAAAGGTTACTATGGGCAAAAGAGTGAGCTTTAGACCTAACAGTTTTCAGAGAAAGCTTCACCCCCTCATGTCCCCACTACCTCACCTCAATACCCCAGACCGATCGCATCACCCACCCGTCACACCCTGACACAGTCCCCCCGTGAACACTTTCCCTAACCTTCATTCCCACAGTTAGCATGATAAGCTCATCCTCTCTAGTGTCCAAATCCAACCACACTACCTGTAACCTTGACCCATGCCCATCCTAAACCTCATCCCCATACCTCAGCACTGTTATTTTTCCCACCCTCACCCCCGATCTTTTCAATCTATCATTAACCTCTGGCATCTTCCCTTCTTCTCTAAACACGCTAACCATCACACCTATCCTTAAGTAACCATCTTCTCGACCCCTCCTTCACTGTCCAAACTATCGCCCCATCTCACTGCTTACCCTTTTGCATCCAAACTCCTCGACAGCACGTCTATCGTTCACAGTCCTCCCACCTCTCCTCCAACTCCCTCCTAGACCACATTCCAATCAGGCTTCCGACCCAACCAACTTCCACTGAAACTGACCTAACCAAGTCACCAATGACCATAGTAACTGCTAAAGCCTCACGCCACTACGTTCCGTCCTTCTCCTCCTAGACCTGTCCTCTGCCTTTGGGCCCCTGTTTTGAAACCCCCATCCTTTCAAAAAATCCCTTCCCCCCCCTCGGCATCACGGACCTGGGGCCCCCTCCTGGATTTTCTTCTTTCCTTTGAACGGACCCTTTTTAGTGGGCTTTTTCACTTCCCGCCCCCCCTTTTTCCCCACCCCCTCTTTTGTTTTGGGGTCCCTTTTAGGGTCTGTCCTGGGCCCCCCCCTCTTTCTATCTACCCCTCTTGGTCTGGGTCAAGCTCATACCCTCGCATGGCCCTTTTTTAAACCACCCGTATGCGGACCACACCCAAATTTTTTATCCTTTCCGGGGCCTGACAAATTTTCTCCCTTCTTCCCCCCCGGATTCCCAAAATTTCCTTTTCAACCCCTTTTCCCCCTTCTTTCCCCCCCATCCCCTTAAAACGAAATTTTGATAAAACAGAAAATTTATCATTTTTCCACCCTACCTCTTTTAACCCCCCCACCTGATCCCCTCCCATCAATGTTTTAAAGGCCCCCACCCCCCTCCCACTCCACAAGTCCGCTGCCTTGGGATAACCTTTGATCCTCTTTTTATCCTTCAAAACCCGGGAAAATCCAAACCCCACCTCTGCCTGCCGCCTCCACCTGAAAAAAATTTCATTTATCCCCCCCATTCCTCAACTCGGGCACTAAAAAACGCTAGTTTCCCCGCCCCCTACGTAAACTTTCCCCCCTGACTATGCAACCCTTCTCTGTGGCCCCCCCAGTTACCCCCCTCCCCTCCCCTCCAAACCCCTTTCCCAAAACCCGCTGCCCTGTTTTTTCCCTCTCCCCCCTCGAACTTTCCCCTGCTCTCCCCCCCTGCCAATCCCTTCATTTGGCTGCCCCTTTTCCCCAAAGAAAATTTATTCAAATTTTTAAACCCCGGCCTAAAGGCTCTCCAAACCCCTTTTCCCCCCATAATCTCTGCCCTAAAATTTCCCCGTACCTCCCCACCCCCGACAATTCCGCTCCTCACAGGACCTTCCACCTTCCCGCTCCCCTCTCAATGCACCCCAAATAACCGTCTCCCCAAAACTTCTTTCCCCTGCCCTTTTCCCCCCACTTGGAAAAACCCTTAACCCCAAAAAAACAGACTCCCCCCCAACTTTTCCCCCCAGTTTCAAAAGCAACCCGAAAACCCCTTCTTCAGGGTTTTCCTACAACCCACATTTAAAACCCCACCACCACTACACCGGCCCCCCCAAGCATGTCCGCCCCACACCTTTTTGTCCTTCCCCCTTCCCTTCCTTTTAGATTGTAAGCCCCCGCCGGGCCCGGGTCCCCTTTTTCCCCTCTGTTTCAGTTTCTAGTCCCTTTTTTGTCACCCTTTGTATTTGTTCCCAAAATTTGTTTTGTTTTGTAATTCCCCCTTTAAAAGTTTCAGCGCCCTTGGGAATTTAATTTGGGGCTCTATAAAAAAAATAATAATTTAAAAATAATAATACATGTGGCCCTTTTTGTGCTTTCAAACAGGTCTGCATATGCAAACAAAGAAATAAAGTTCAATTTAAAGGGGAATTTTTAAACAATTTTTATTTTAATTAGTAGAGATGAAACAGAAAAACAATTTTTCTAATAGTAATGGGTAGCCCAATGGGGGTTTTGTTTTTGATTTTTTAGGATTTAAAGTCTCTTTCAAAAAAATTTTTTTTAATACCCAAAAGGGATGCTCCCCCCATAACTTTGATGGCCCCTTTTACTAGGATAGTTTATGTAGGGGGGTCTGTTTTGGGAAACCCCAGCAGTAGGAGACCCTTGTTCACCCCGGATTTAGAACATTTTTTTTGCCCTAATGTTTTAAAAAAATATACATATGACACTTAAAGTTTTTAAGAAAGTGTCAATTAATGTTTACAAATGAAAACTTTTTAAAAAAAAACACAATCATTTCATTTAATAGTGAAACATTGGGCTTTTTTTTAATCTTATTTCTTTTGTGCCAATAAATTGACATTTTCTTAGAACTTTGCGGTTTTTTTTTAGGTTTTTTAATTTATATATTAGAAAAAAACCCCATTTTTCTAAATCCGATGCTCGAACCCTACAATAAGGCCCCAAAACAACCCCCTACATTAATTAAATTTTCTTTCCTGAAAAACCCTTTCTGTGCGAGGATTTTTCAGCTTTGGGCAGGCAGCGGTTTAAAACTCAGGCTATATATTGGGGTTTTTCTTTTTTTGTACAACCCACTCGGGGTGGAAGCATAAAATCAACTTATTCTTTCCCTTGCTCTGAAAATTAAACACACAGCCACTTGTTTTCTTCTTTCCATTTTTTTCTTTTAGCCTTAAAAAGGATATATTCACTAGGATATGCCTCAAATGGGGGTTACCTCTGGGGGCCCTACAGCTATCTCGAGAGTGGGCCCCAAGGTGGGAACCACCCTCTTTTCCCCTCAAAATGGAGAGCAGGCCATGCTTCGCATAAATCTCCATTTTTTCTATTTTGGGGTTCGGCTTTTACTTTTCACACACTTCCACTCTGACCAACATTTTCAGGGGCATATTCCCCAAATTAGGTCGGGGACCAAGATTGCATATCCCCTTCGTTATGCCCTCAAAGTCTAGATGGGATATCCCCTTAACAGTGCTAGTTTTTTTTTCATACTAGTTAAAATTTTTTTTAAATAACCAATTAAACAGTAAAGATACACTCTATAGAGAGTTTACACTATGTAATTTTTTTATAGAAATATTGGAAATAACACAGGATCCTACTATATAAGCTTGTCTGCCATGGCATCATATTCCAGTCAGTTATACAGAAATTTTTACATCTAAGAAACAAATAGACTATGTTTGTAGGTGAACACTAGTTGCATGTAATTTCAGGATTTGAACAATAAAACTAACATAATATACTGGGGACACTGACAAAAAGCTGCTAATAAGGATATATTTGAAAGTGATATCAAAGTACAAAAACAGTAACATTTCAGTATGTAGTATTTACATTATTTATAGAACATAAAAAAACCCAGAAAACAAAGAATGCGCTATTGAAATAAGTCATTGGGTGACATTCATCAGGTTTATATTGTACTGTTCAATTAGCCAACATTTAAAGGAAACGTATAATGCTAACCAATTTTCAGATAGAACACAATTTAGTATTTATCATAATTTCAGCTTAAAAGGGTCAATTTTGAATTCTTACTGTTTTATTTTTATTTAGGTATACATTTTATACAAAGAATGGAAATCTACCATGGGAAACCAAATTGTTGGCATCCTTCTACTACATAAGGAGCAATCAACAATGGTCACGGAAATAACGTGAAACTTAGAAAAGTAATGATACATTTAAATTTACTAAAAATCAACTAATCAAAATTAGATATTGTGTTTGAATTGTGTTAAACCCAAAAAATTTTAATAAAAAAAAATAAAACTTCCCCTGGAAACAAAATTATTGTACCTCTAGAAAAGACTGAAAATAATTTGACCACAGGGACATGTTTAAACTAAGGTGGGTCCTTTAATTAGCATCACAGGTATCTTCAAACTTGTACTCAGTCAGTTGCCTATTTAAAGGATTTAAAAAAATAGTCACTGTGCTGTTTTATATCATGGTGTGTCCACAATGAAAATTTGACCAAAGGAAAAAAAAAGGGGAGAGTTGTCTCAGGAGGTTTTGGGAAAAAAATGTTATACAAACATGTTAAAAGGGTAAGGCTATAAGACATTTTCAAAATAGCTTTATGTTCATGTTACTACAATTGAACATGTTATTCAGAAGCTTAAAGGTTTTGTCTCATTACAAGCTTTCAGCCTATCCTGTGCCTGGCAGTTTTAAATTGGAGGGGCGTGCTTCTTGTCTGCCTCTTCCTCCCTCTTCCCCCCTCACCTCAGCACACAGACAGCTCTCCTCTGTAATGCTATACAGCAAGGGGGGGTTTTTGAGGGGGTTTGCTGCCAGAGTTTACCCTGTTGTGTGCCTGCCTAGGGCCCGGTTTTCAGGCTCCTGGATCAGCTGTATTGTTAGTTTCCACGGAGACATAGAGTAGAGGGCTGATCTATGAGGAGAGGTCTGTGAAGCTGTGAAAGCAATTAGCAGAGCAGGGGGATGTAAGTGTTCCTATACCCCCTGCTTAGCATACAAATCTGCACATCTCCAGCAACAATTTAGAAACAGACACAGGGCAGCTTTTGTCAGGATGTGTCACTAGTACAGCAAGCATGAAGCGTTCACATGCTGATCTTTCTATTTGTCACAGCTCCACAGACACATCATGATTATAGTAACACACAGGGTCACTGCTGTCAATCTATTAATCAACCTCACCTCTGCTCTTCTCAATCTGTGTGAAAAGCAGAAGGAAGAGGCACACACAGGGGTTAATCCAGGCAGCAAGACACAGAAGCCAGAGCCTTCCCCTCTCCGTCCACTACAGAAGCATTCGTGCAGGAGGGGCTCTCTGCCTTGACCTGTAATTCCTGAAGGTATGAGTCATCAGACCGACAGCCAGTGAAATAAGGATCAACAGGGCAGCTGCTAAAATTTTTAAAT